>JARQOD010011285.1:0-23999 GCA_033576555.1 Oophaga sylvatica
TATATACGCTGTTTTCATTTTTATTTCCCAGATGTAGTACTTTGCATTTTTCCCTGTTAAAAACCATTCTGTTAGTTGCTGCCCACTGCTCCAGTTTATTTATATCTTTTTGAATCCTCTCTCTCTCTTCTCTAGTATCATCAGCAAATTTAATCATTTTACCATCAATTCCTTCATCTAAATCATTGATAAAGATGTTGAACAATACAGGGCCCAAGACAGAGCCCTGTGGTACCCTACTTGATACATTGTTCCAACTGGATGTGCAGCCATTTACTACCACTCTTTGGGTCCTACCACTAAGCCAGTTACAGCTGCCTTGTCCATTCCATACTTAGTCATTTTTTCAATAAGGATTGTGTGAGATACTTTGTCAAATGCTTTGCTAAAGTCAAGATATAATATATCTACAGCATTTCCCTGATCCACCCAGTCAGTGATTCTGTCATAGAAGGAAATTAAGTTAGTCTGACATGACTTACTAGTTACAAACCCATGCTGACTCTGGTTAAGCACTTCATTCTTGTCCAGGTACTTACATACATGTTGTTTAATAATTTGTTCAAAGATCTTTCCTGGTATAGATGTCAGACTCACCGGCCTATAGTTCACTGGGTCCACCTTCTTCCCCTTTTTGAAGATAGGAACAACATTTGCTCTTCTCCAGTCTTCTGAGACTTCTCCTGTTCTACAAGAATTTTCAAAGATTATGGACAGTGGTTCAAGAATTTCTTCTGCTATCTCCTTCAGTACTCTGGGTGTAATTCATCTGGACCTGGAGACTTGAATTCATTTATGTTAGCTAAGTGTTTCCTCACTATTTCTCTGTTTATAGATATCCTGGATTCTTCTATTCCCTTAATACGACAATGAAGATCAGTTGATGTTACATTTCCTTTCTGAGAGAAAACAGATGCAAAATTGGAATTTAAAAGTTCAGCCTTCTCAACATCCTTTCTTACCATTTCATAATTTTCATCCTGTAAAAATCCTATAGCATCTTTCACTTTTCTTTTACTTTTGACATATCCCCAAAATCCTTTTTTATTGCTTTTGACATCTCTTGCAAGCCTTAATTCATTGTCAGCTTTAGATAATCTGATTTGTGCCCTGCAGGTTCTGCAGACATCATTATATTCTTCTTTAGGTATGCCTCCCTCTTTCCATTTGATAAACATTTATTTCTTCCTTTTTAGCATGTGTTTAAGTTCTTTGTTCATCCATCCTGGTTTCGTTAAATGCTTCCTATTTTTCCCTCTTTTGGGAATTGTTAATGATTGTGCTTTGAGAATCTCATTTTTCAAGATTTCCTATCCTTCCTGGACATTTTTGTCCTAAAGGATATCTAGCCACTGGATCCCTCCGATTCTCTTTCTGAGTCCCTTAAAATCTGCCTTTCTGAAATCTAACCTTGAAGTCTGAGTCTTCACAGGTCTTCCTCCTCTAGTTATCCAAAATTCTAAAACAGCATGGTCACTACCTCCTAGGGTCCCAGCCACTCTTACCTCCTCAACCATTTCCTCCCTGTTTATAAGGATTAGATCCAAGGTAGCAAATCCCCTTGTTTTCTCCCCTACCTTTTGGAAGATAAAGTTGTCAGCAAGAGAGGATAAGAATTTCCTGGACCTGTTAGTTTTGCCTGAGAGAGATTCCCAACAATTGTCTGGATAGTTGAAATCTCCCATGACCACTATGTCATATTTTTTGGAGAACTTGGCCATATGATGCATAAAGAGTTCATCCATATCTTCAGCTTGCATATGCAGCCTGTAGTAAATGCCTACAATGGTGTCCTTTCCATTGTTCGCTCCTTGTATTCTTACCCAAACAGTTTCCACAGAACTCCCAGTCTCTGAAGCTTCAATCTCTGTGCAGATATACGCTTTTCTAATATGCAATGCGACACATCCTCCACGTTAACAAGAAAAAAAAAAAGAAAGAAAAGAAAAGCCTCAAATTGACTGGGAACACCCTTATTAAGAAATGTATAAACAATTTTATTAATGGGTATCCAAAAAATGTGCAAGAAAAACACAACCACATTAAAAACATATACAAAAACATGCCATAAAATGATGGCAATGAATACCCCCACACAATTGATACCTAGCAGCATAAGAAATATGATAACAGGCTCCAAGAAGGAAGTGTACACTGTGAAATGAATAAGGAAACACACAAGATATGCAATGATAAGTAAACTGGGTACCTGGACAATTCACAGCACCATATGGAAAATGAAAAAACAATATAAATAGCACCGGTCTGATGCATACAAATATATAAGCAATAACACAAACCCAGAAATGTTTAAACTCATCTAGAATGCAATGGATGATAATGTGCACTCCTAAAAGGCATGAAGTCAAGAAGCCAAAATCATAGCATGAAAAATGCCAGCACAGTGAAAAAAATCATGAGAAGCCATGGCTGCTGCAGGGAAGCAGAGGGGGGATTCAGAAAGAACCCCACGCGTATCGCCACACATGGCTTCCTCAGGGGAAATAAGATCACTATGTCATATTTTTTGGAGAACTTGGCCATATGATGTATAAAGCGTTCATCCATATCTTCAGCTTGCATAGGCGGCCTGTAGTAAATGCCTACAATGGTGTCCTTTCCATTGTTCTGTCCTTGTATTCTTACCCAAACAGTTTCCACAGAACTCCCAGTCTCTGAAGCGTCAATCTATGTGCAGATATACGCTTTTCTAACATACAATGCGACACCTCCTCCTCGTTTATCAAGTCTGTTTCTAGCAAATAAGTTGTATCCTTCTAGCCTTGTATTCCAATCATGTGTATTGTCCCACCAAGTCTCAGTGATTCCAATGACATCATACTTCTCCTGCGTTAGTAGTTCCAATTCTTCTTGTTTGTTGCCCATGCTTTGTGTATTTGTATAGAAACATTTTAGTTTGTAATTGGTTTCTCTTCCTCCAATATTTTTATTATGTAGATTTTTTGTCTTTGTTCTTCCCCTTCACTTCTAATAGCAGAAATCTCAATAGTATTTGTCAGGTGTATGGCTTTTGCAGGCGTTTTGCTTCCCTTCCCACATTGTTCTAGTTTAAAGCTCTCCTGATGAGTGTAGCAAGGTGACTTCCAAATACATGTTTTCCAGTCTTCGTAAGGTGCACCCCATCTCTAGCAAGTAGTCCATCGTATAGGTAATTCACTCTGTGATCCAAAAATCCAAATCCTTGCTGATGGCACCATCGACATAGCCAGCTGTTCACCTGCAGAATCTTCTTCCACCTCCTTGTTCCATGGCCATCCACTGGAAGGATGGAAGAGAAGACCACCAGCGCTCCCAGTTCTTTCACTTTCTTACCTAAGTTTTCAAAGTCACTGCAGATGGTTTCCAGGTCACTTCTGGTGGTGTCATTTGTCCCCCACATGTATTAGCAGGAATGGGTAGTCATCTGTACGTCTGAAGAGTCCTGATATCCTGTCAGACACATCTTTAATTTTTGCACCTGGAAGACAGCACATTTCTCTTGAGGTTATATCCGGTCTGCAGATAGCGGCCTCTGTTCCTCTCAACAGGGAACCCCCCATGACCACAACTCTCCGTTTCTTCTTCAAAACATTTTTCTTTCTCCATCCAGGAGGACTCTGAGGGCGTACAAGGTTGTTTTGTGGGCAAAGTCTTATCCTGATGTATTTCTTCATCGTTCTCCTGTGTGAGAGCCTGGTACTGGTTCCTGAGGAGTATGGGTACTGACTGCCTCCAAAACCTCCTGCTTCTCTGGGTCACATGCTTCCATTCCTCTGTTTCTTCAGGTGCACTTAGAATTTCTTCTCTTTCTGTAACATGAAGAGATAATTCTGCTCTGTCTAAGAACTCTTCATCTTCCTTAATGATCTTCAATGTAGATAACCTCTCTTCTAGATTTCGCAACTTGTCCTCCAACATGGACACAAGCTTGCATTTGTGGCATGTGAAATTTGGCTTTTCCACTGGTAAATCTGTTAACATGTAGCAAGAAATGCAGCTCACCACATGGCTCCTGGCCTCTTCCATGTTCTTATTGTTAAAGAGATATCAAAGCGGTGAAAAATTTACCAAAATTCGCGGAATGGCATAGCTCACGGTGTAGTGTCCATTGCCAAGAACTGCAGCTCCGCTAAGGAAAGGGCCCAATACTAGAAGTCTGGAGGAACCCTTTAATGGGAAATACAAGCATTTATTGAAACTGGCATGTAAAACTTTAATCCTTCACCTCCACAGCCAATTTTAAATTTTATTTTTGCATTTTTCCCTCCCCTTCTTCTAAGAGGCGTAACTTTTTATTTTTCTCTCTTATACCAGTATGAGGATTCGTTTTTACGCGGGACCAGTTGCCGTTTTGAATGACGCCATTCACTTTATCATACAATGTACTGGAAAATGGAAAAAAAATTCTAACAGAATAATATGATGAAAAAATGCAATTCCGCCATTGCTTTTGGGTTTTTTTTGACGTCATTCGCGCTGTGTGATAAAAATGACCTGGCGACATGATACGATTATAGCGATAAACATAAACAGATCACATTTTATTAAGTGAATAAAAGTTCAGCAGTTTGTGAAAAAAAAAATTGGGGTTTGTGTCGCCATTTTGCAAGACCCTAACAAAATGTCACGGGACCTGGAAAATGGCGACACAAACCAACAATGTTAATTTTCCATGGATGGAGCTGTGTGGGCGCTTTGCTTTTTGCGTGACGAGATGAAGGTTTTATTGACTTCAATTTAGGGTACATGCAACATTTTGATTGTTTATTGCATTTTTGTTTTTAGGGAGGTGTGGTAAACGATAAGCCAAAAATTCTGGCATCTCATTTTTTTTACTAAATGGGCTAATTAACTCTATATTTTGACACACTGAAATTTTATGGATGTGGTGATACCAAATACTGTGATATTTATTTTAATAAAGAGAAGGGAGATTCAAATGTTTATAATTTATAAAAATGTTTTTATATTTTCTAGTCCCCTTAGGCTTGACTTTGACTGGTCCTGAACCATACGCTTTGAACGAGAGTGGAAATTGCCGCTCCCTAAGCCCGCCCAGACCATTACATGACGGGCACCGAGAGGTTGGCCATGGAACCTCCACACCTCCGAATAGCGAAGATGACACATAGCTTGTTAATTATGTTGCGGCGGACGCTCGTTAACAGTACACAGCGGCATATACGCTGAGAGGAGAGTAGCTCTAAAAGACGCGCCTGCATGACCAGGTTACCAGGTCTGCACTCGATTGTTCATAATGTTAAGGGATAATCTTGAAAATCCCCTCCACTAATGCTGTTAAATTTGATTGAGTGTATTACTGAGTCCAGGCATCACCGCAAAGAATTGCGTTCACCTGGAACTACTAAAAGACATTGTACATATGTGATCGTTATCGCTAGTATACTATATAGTACTAAAATAATATGTAATGGCAGTATAATATGAAAATTGCAAGCTCCCAAGGAAAAAATAATCACATGTGGCTACTGTTCCAAAGGGCAAATCACTTGGTGAGGGGATGCCTGGACGTCATTGCCCCATAGAAGAGACTTCCTATACTTTTTCTAGTATTATATGCACTCAAAAGATTTGGACCATAAGACATGTAAATTAGTTAAAGCTGGTCATAGCACATGCTGTTAGAAGCAGGTAACACAACTTGGCGATATCACTGCTCTAGTGAGAAATTTTCATCTCCTAATGATGTGCCACGTGCATGACTGGGTTCGTTACATATTTACAAACATTTTGTTTATAATGTTTAAGGGAGTCTATTGACCACATTCAGCCCCCAACGTACATTTATATGACTGGCGAAAGGTAGCAAGGCTGACATTCTGCTGCAATGTCAGGGATCAGAGCCAATCCTGTTTCTGGTCACTTAAGCCTTAGATGCAATGATTAATAGGACCACAGCATCTAACTGGTTAGATAAAGAGATAGTAAAAACCTTCTGCTTTAACCTACCTCATCTGAGCACATGATGTAGGCAAAGAGACCTTGAATCCAAAGATGTATCAGTTGGATTACTGGGTGCAGCCAGTCTGACACCAGACATTTTAGATTTAGCAATGCAGCAGAGCTGAGAAAGCTGCCCCGCCCACACCAGGCTCTGTATATATAATGTGCATAGACAGTAAGCTGCTTATCACAGGGCACGGTGGAGTGAGATGATTACCCACCTGTGTGATAGAGGAATGATAATCACCAGGTGATTAATCCTTCATTGTAAGTAAACAACAGCACACAACTATTGAAGAAAGCTGGGTCTAACCTTCTATGGGGGCAAGTTCTTTTTTTCCCTGAATAACAACTCCCGCTTATAAATAGTCAATGTCAGGCAGGGGAAAAGGTAAATTCCCATTGGGCTCAGCTAACATCCTCACAATGGAGATCATAAAAAAAAAAAATCTAAACTATGTTTTATTCAGTTCTGCAGCCATTATTCAATAATGTAGCAAGTTTAACGGGACCGCCATGGTAAAAGGTCAGCTTTGGGTTGAAAAAAAGCCGCAAATATACTGCATAGCAGGCAAAAAGTGAATGTACATAAATAAAGAGGACTAGAGATGGGCGAACCCAAACAGAGATGTTCGACGTTCGTACCGGACCGTTACTGTTTCAGGTCTGAACGCTGAACACAGACTTTCTGCTGAAGTCCGGCGCAGTGTTCGGGGTAAGTCCATGGTGGTGCAGGAGAGACAGAGATTTTTTTATTTTCAGTTTGGGTACCCATATCCATTATTTTCAATGGGTTTCGGGTTCTGGAGGAAGTTTGGGTAGTGTTCTAGTGCCCAAACCAAACTTTCTAAAAAATTTGGGTTAGGTACCAGATCTTGAACTTCCACTGGTCCGCCCTCCCTAAAGAGCACCTATCATGAGGAGTAATAATATGCTTATCACGTATAGGTCGTATCCAAGGAATTCAGGTCAGAAATTCCGTATATAGAGGTCCCACCATGCATGGGGTCTTTCCATAACCCCTCAAGGAGACATCCAGTGAAAAGCATCAAAATCTTGTAGATCACGCTCTTTCAGTGAGAATAAGTGCTATATCCAGATAGTCCTGGGAGAGGTCCTCGTTAGCAGCAGGTCCCACGATGTGGGGCTGGAGGAGAAGGGTCCAGCTCCTGAACGCTTTGGTACAGCAATAAACATAAGCTGCACGGTTGTGCCCCCTGACCGCCACTGCTCAACAGTCATGTTTTTGGGGAAACACAGAGAATGAGAAGATAGCACATATACCACACAGAGCTGGCACGTCCTTATGTAGCCCTGCCGTTACTATCAGAAATGTGCGTCACGACCGCACTTCACTATTCACCATCATCTCCCCAATGACCTGACCCACATTGACCCACTCCTCATGAAGGAACAGAGAAGCGCTGGGTCATCAGATGTGACATTTATATAAAGTCATCCAATTTACCCACGGCTGTAATAGGAGACGCCCGAGGCGAGGGACGTGCCGATATCAGATTTACAACTTTACAGTTACACTCAGTGCAGCTGGGAGACAGAAGTTTTCTGAAACCAGAAACCCTTTAAGTATATGGCTCATAGAGACCAGTCGCCTTAGAAACAGACTGATTTTGCACTTTGTGAAAAAAAATAATTTTTTGAATTTGACAAAAATCCAAGAAAAAGAAATTCAAACCCATCTATTCCAGCAGGATGGATCGCCTGATGACCTTATGTGCATGAGATGACAATGAATAGTTTACAAACAAAAAAAAAAAGAGGGAAAAGAAACAACACTGCCCCCCCCACCATAACAAAGGAGCAAGTCCATCCCTTAGTTGGGCAGGATAGTCAGCGTATGGGAAGGCACTTATGGAAACGCATACAGACACCGTCACTGGCCCCAGACATCGGATGCGTATCTGAACTCAGTCACACTTCTCTAAACAGCACAGACCGCTAATGACTTCTACACACTGAAAAGACCAGAGGCTGATGGCATAAACCAGGCAATGAACCTGACAAACCAAAAGTCATGTCTGTGTACATAGGACGTGCTGCCGAGGACAATGATTCTTCATGGAAAACACTCTGTGGTAGAGACCGGCAGGCCGAGTACACCGGCTGATTATGGGAATAGGAGTGATCCTAGGACTCGAGCGCTACATCCCAATAATCACCACATCTGCATCCCCAGCACTGGGATCTGTAGGGGCAGCTCATCCTTGCACCCTGTGCTCCCTGCAGGTAATGGAGGGTCACCCTGGGAGCCATCTCCCGACATGCCCCTACATAACCATAGGCCAGCTGTATTCACCGGAGTGGGCAGCCATCACTTACAACAAGGCGACTCTATAAGACCTCCGTCCTGATGAGCGGTCACTACACAGCAGAGGCACCGGCAGCCGGTACCGAACCGCAGCACACACGGATAATGGCTCTACCGGCGACGCTGCACTCACCCAACACCAGCACCATCTGCCCACACAGGCAGTAATACACGTGTAGCGGCTTCTCGCCATCGTCATACTCCTCCCGATCACGGGTGTCCGAGCAAACAACCGACCGAGACACTACCTTCGGCATCACGACACAAACACGGACCGCCGCAGTGAAGATAGAGCGCTCTCACATTGGTCGCAGTAAGATGACGTCACTGCTGATGTTTCTTTACAACTTTATTGATACTTCTAAAAAGAACATAATAATGACAGAGGAACGCAGCAGAACTTCAGTGCAGCTCTGCGAGGCGCCGGCGTCACGCAAACTGTATGGATGCAGAAGTCCGGGGCAACAGAGCGCATCAAGGACAGGCAGCCCCCGACTATTCTCATACAGGCGGGTGATAGTATGGAAGCCCCCGACTATTCTCACACAGGCGGGTGATAGTATGGCAGCCCCCGACTATTCTCACACAGGCGGGTGATAGTATGGAAGCCCCCGACTATTCTCACACAGGCGGGTGATAGTATGGCAGCCCCCGACTATTCTCACACAGGCGGGTGATAGTATGGAAGCCCCCGACTATTCTCATACAGGCGGGTGATAGTATGGAAGCCCCCGACTATTCTCACACAGGCGGGTGATAGTATGGAAGCCCCCGACTATTCTCACACAGGCGGGTGATAGTATGGAAGCCCCCAACTATTCTCATACAGGCGGGTGATAGTATGGAAGCCCCCAACTATTCTCATACAGGCGGGTGATAGTATGGCAGCCCCCGACTATTCTCACACAGGCGGGTGATAGTATGGAAGCCCCCGACTATTCTCACACAGGCGGGTGATAGTATGGCAGCCCCCGACTATTCTCACACAGGCGGGTGATAGTATGGCAGCCCCCGACTATTCTCACACAGGCGGGTGATAGTATGGCAGCCCCCGACTATTCTCACACAGGCGGGTGATAGTATGGAAGCCCCCCAACTATTCTCACACAGGCAGGAGGAGATAGTATGGAAGCCCCCGACTATTCTCACACAGGCGGGTGATAGTATGGAAGCCCCCCAACTATTCTCACACAGGCAGGTGATAGTATGGAAGCCCCCGACTATTCTCACACAGGCGGGTGATAGTATGGCAGCCCCCGACTATTCTCACACAGGCGGGTGATAGTATGGCAGCCCCCGACTATTCTCACACAGGCGGGTGATAGTATGGAAGCCCCCCAACTATTCTCACACAGGCAGGAGGAGATAGTATGGAAGCCCCCGACTATTCTCATACAGGCGGGTGATAGTATGGAAGCCCCCGACTATTCTCACACAGGCGGGTGATAGTATGGCAGCCCCCGACTATTCTCACACAGGCGGGTGATAGTATGGCAGCCCCCGACTATTCTCACACAGGCGGGTGATAGTATGGCAGCCCCCGACTATTCTCACACAGGCGGGTGATAGTATGGAAGCCCCCCAACTATTCTCACACAGGCAGGAGGAGATAGTATGGAAGCCCCCGACTATTCTCACACAGGCGGGTGATAGTATGGAAGCCCCCCAACTATTCTCACACAGGCAGGTGATAGTATGGAAGCCCCCGACTATTCTCACACAGGCGGGTGATAGTATGGCAGCCCCCGACTATTCTCACACAGGCGGGTGATAGTATGGCAGCCCCCGACTATTCTCACACAGGCGGGTGATAGTATGGAAGCCCCCCAACTATTCTCACACAGGCAGGAGGAGATAGTATGGAAGCCCCCGACTATTCTCACACAGGCGGGTGATAGTATGGAAGCCCCCCAACTATTCTCACACAGGCAGGTGATAGTATGGAAGCCCCCGACTATTCTCACACAGGCAGGTGATAGTATGGCAGCCCCAACTATTCTCACACAGGCAGGAGGAGATAGTATGGAAGCCCCCAACTATTCTCACACAGGCGGGTGATAGTATGGAAGCCCCCCAACTATTCTCACACAGGCAGGAGGAGATAGTATGGAAGCCCCCGACTATTCTCACACAGGCAGGTGATAGTATGGCAGCCCCAACTATTCTCACACAGGCAGGGAGATAGTATGGAAGCCCCCGACTATTCTCACACAGGCAGGTGATAGTATGCCAGCCCCCGACTATTCTCACACAGGCAGGAGGAGATAGTATGGAAGCCCCCGACTATTCTCACACAGGCAGGTGATAGTATGGCAGCCCCAAATATTCTCACACAGGCAGGGGGAGATAGTATGGAAGCCCCCGACTATTCTCACACAGGCAGGTGATAGTATGGCAGCCCCAACTATTCTCACACAGGCAGGAGGAGATAGTATGGAAGCCCCCGACTATTCTCACACAGGCAGGTGATAGTATGGCAGCCCCAACTATTCTCACACAGGCAGGAGGAGATAGTATGGCAGCCCCCAACTATTCTCACACAGGCGGGTGATAGTATGGCGGCCCCAACTATTCTCACACAGGCAGGAGGTGATAGTATGGAAGCCCCCAACTATTCTCACACAGGCAGGAGGAGATAGTATGACAGCCCCCGACTATTCTCACACAGGCGGGTGATAGTATGGCGCCCCAACTATTCTCACACAGGCAGGAGGTGATAGTATGGAAGCCCCCAACTATTCTCACACAGGCAGGAGGAGATAGTATGAAAGCCCCCAACTATTCTCACACAGGCAGGAGGAGATAGTATGAAAGCCCCCAACTATTCTCACACAGGCAGGAGGAGATAGTATGGAAGCCCCCGACTATTCTCACACAGGCAGGTGATAGTATGGCAGCCCCCGACTATTCTCACACAGGCAGGGGGTGATAGTATGGCAGCCCCCGACTATTCTCACACAGGCAGGAGGAGATAGTATGGCAGCCCCCGACTATTCTCACAGAGGCGGGTGATAGTATGGCAGCCCCCGACTATTCTCACACAGGCGGGTGATAGTATGGAAGCCCCCAACTATTCTCACACAGGCAGGAGGAGATAGTATGGAAGCCCCCGACTATTCTCACACAGGCAGGTGATAGTATGGCAGCCCCAACTATTCTCACACAGGCAGGAGGAGATAGTATGGAAGCCCCCGACTATTCTCACACAGGCAGGTGATAGTATGGCAGCCCCAACTATTCTCACACAGGCAGGAGGAGATAGTATGGAAGCCCCCAACTATTCTCACACAGGCAGGAGGAGATAGTATGGCAGCCCCCAACTATTCTCACACAGGCGGGTGATAGTATGGCGGCCCCAACTATTCTCACACAGGCAGGAGGTGATAGTATGGAAGCCCCCAACTATTCTCACACAGGCAGGAGGAGATAGTATGAAAGCCCCCAACTATTCTCACACAGGCAGGAGGAGATAGTATGAAAGCCCCCAACTATTCTCACACAGGCAGGAGGAGATAGTATGGAAGCCCCCGACTATTCTCACACAGGCAGGAGGTGATAGTATGGAAGCCCCCGACTATTCTCACACAGGCAGGAGGAGATAGTATGGAAGCCCCCGACTATTCTCACACAGGCAGGAGGTGATAGTATGGAAGCCCCCGACTATTCTCACACAGGCAGGTGATAGTATGGCAGCCCCCAACTATTCTCACACAGGCAGGAGGAGATAGTATGGAAGCCCCCGACTATTCTCACACAGGCAGGAGGAGATAGTATGGAAGCCCCCGACTATTCTCACACAGGCAGGAGGTGATAGTATGGAAGCCCCCAACTATTCTCACACAGGCAGGAGGAGATAGTATGGAAGCCCCCGACTATTCTCACACAGGCAGGAGGTGATAGCATGGAAGCCCCCGACTATTCTCACACAGGCAGGTGATAGTATGGCAGCCCCCAACTATTCTCACACAGGCAGGAGGAGATAGTATGGAAGCCCCCAACTATTCTCACACAGCAGGAGGAGATAGTATGGAAGCCCCCGACTATTCTCACACAGGCAGGAGGAGATAGTATGGAAGCCCCCGACTATTCTCACACAGGCAGGGGGTGATAGTATGGCAGCCCCCAACTATTCTCACACAGGCAGGAGGAGATAGTATGGCAGCCCCCGACTATTCTCACACAGGCAGGGGTGATAGTATGGCAGCCCCCGACTATTCTCACACAGGCAGGGGGTGATAGTATGGCGGCCCCCGACTATTCTCACACAGGCAGGAGGAGATAGTATGGCAGCCCCCGACTATTCTCACACAGGCAGGTGATAGTATGGCAGCCCCCGACTATTCTCACACAGGCAGGTGATAGTATGGCAGCCCCCGACTATTCTCACACAGGCAGGGGGTGATAGTATGGCAGCCCCCGACTATTCTCACACAGGCAGGAGGAGATAGTATGGCAGCCCCCGACTATTCTCACACAGGCAGGAGGAGATAGTATGGCAGCCCCCGACTATTCTCACACAGGCAGGGGGTGATAGTATGGAAGCCCCCAACTATTCTCTTACAGGGGGTGATAGTATGGCGGCCCCCGACTATTCTCACACAGGCAGGAGGAGATAGTATGAAAGCCCCCAACTATTGTCACACAGGCAGGAGGAGATAGTATGGAAGCCCCCGACTATTCTCACACAGGCAGGTGATAGTATGGCAGCCCCCGACTATTCTCACACAGGCAGGAGGAGATAGTATGGCAGCCCCCGACTATTCTCACACAGGCGGGTGATAGTATGGCAGCCCCCGACTATTCTCACACAGGCGGGTGATAGTATGGAAGCCCCCAACTATTCTCACACAGGCAGGAGGAGATAGTATGGATGCCCCCGACTATTCTCACACAGGCAGGTGATAGTATGGCAGCCCCAACTATTCTCACACAGGCAGGAGGAGATAGTATGGAAGCCCCCGACTATTCTCACATAGGCAGGTGATAGTATGGCAGCCCCAACTATTCTCACACAGGCAGGAGGAGATAGTATGGAAGCCCCCAATTATTCTCACACAGGCAGGAGGAGATAGTATGGCAGCCCCCAACTATTCTCACACAGGCGGGTGATAGTATGGCGGCCCCAACTATTCTCACACAGGCAGGAGGAGATAGTATGGAAGCCCCCAACTATTCTCACACAGGCAGGAGGAGATAGAATGGAAGCCCCCGACTATTCTCACACAGGCAGGAGGAGATAGTATGGAAGCCCCCGACTATTCTCACACAGGCAGGGGGTGATAGTATGGCAGCCCCCGACTATTCTCACACAGGCAGGAGGAGATAGTATGGCAGCCCCCGACTATTCTCACACAGGCAGGGGTGATAGTATGGCGGCCCCCGACTATTCTCACACAGGCAGGAGGAGATAGTATGGCAGCCCCCGACTATTCTCACACAGGCAGGTGATAGTATGGCAGCCCCCGACTATTCTCACACAGGCAGGGGTGATAGTATGGCAGCCCCCGACTATTCTCACACAGGCAGGAGGAGATAGTATGGCAGCCCCGACTATTCTCACACAGGCAGGAGGAGATAGTATGGCAGCCCCCGACTATTCTCACACAGGCAGGGGGATAGTATGGAAGCCCCCAACTATTCTCTTACAGGGGGTGATAGTATGGCGGCCCCCGACTATTCTCACACAGGCGGGAGGAGATAGTATGGCAGCCCCCGACTATTCTCACACAGGCAGAGGGTGATAGTATGGCAGCCCCCAACTGTTCTCACACAGGCAGGGGGTGATAGTATGGCGGCCCCCGACTATTCTCTTACAGGGGTGATAGTATGGCGGCCCCCGACTATTCTCACACAGGCAGGAGGAGATAGTATGGAAGCCCCCGACTATTCTCACACAGGCAGGAGCAGATAGTATGGAAGCCCCCGACTAGTCTCACACAGGCAGGTGATAGTATGGCAGCCCCCAACTATTCTCACACAGGCAGGAGGAGATAGTATGGAAGCCCCCGACTATTCTCACACAGGCAGGAGGAGATAGTATGGAAGCCCCCGACTATTCTCACACAGGCAGGAGGTGATAGTATGGAAGTCCCCAACTATTCTCACACAGGCAGGAGGAGATAGTATGAAAGCCCCCGACTATTCTCACACAGGCAGGAGGTGATAGTATGGAAGCCCCCGACTATTCTCACACAGGCAGGTGATAGTATGGCAGCCCCCAACTATTCTCACACAGGCAGGAGGAGATAGTATGGAAGCCCCCGACTATTCTCACACAGGCAGGAGGAGATAGTATGGAAGCCCCCGACTATTCTCACACAGGCAGGGGGTGATAGTATGGCAGCCCCCGACCAGGGTGGATTGATTTAAATCACGCCGATTTAAATCAACGATTTAAATCATGATTTAAATCAAATTATTTTTTCTATTTAAATCAGATCGATTTAAATCATGATTTAAATCACTGATTTAAATCAAAAGATTTTTTTAATATAAATTACAATTAAAATCTAAAACTTTCAATCATTGTTCAATTAACTCCACACTTCTAGCTTGGTTTCACTTTCTGTAGCTTGGTTTCAGTTTCTTTTTCCATTCAGTTGACATGCCCAAACTTGTTGGATAGTCAGTCAGCAGTACTTGGCTGTAGTAACAATCAAACTTCAGAAGTGATCTGCGTGAGCCATGGCAGGTCGTAAGAGAGACCCTATTTGGGTTCATTTTGTTGCGATGCCAGCAGAGCTTGGAAAGAAAGGTGGGAGAGCAAAGTGCAAATACTGTCAAAAGGATATCCAAGGACTTGTTTGCCGTTTGAAATCACATTATTAAAACTGCAACCAGAAGGGAAATGAAGATGTTGATAGTGATACAACTAATGTCAATGAACCCCCACAGCTTCTTATGCACCAGGACCCTAGCACTAGTGGTAAGTCTGGCAATTACAACCTATTTTAACAGACGTTTTAACTGGGATGGTTAAAGTCTATGAAAAGAAAAATTTCTAGCACTAGTTCTGGAGTATAGAATTTAAATTTATGTTAAGGCAATATTTCACAGAAGATTAACGTTATGTAAGCTTTTCAGGGGATATAGCTCTAGGATCGCTGTCTGGGTAGACAGAATGGCACGAAAACAGTTCATTCAGACAGCAGTTCTGGTGTAAAACTGGCCGCAACCAGTTTTATTAAAGTCCACAGCAAACAGATAAAAACAAATCATAAACAGAAGACCTGGGCTTGTCTAGCCACTAATTACACTTAGATAGATTGCCCTGTCTATCCGAGTCCCGGCTCTACCAGCCTGGCCCAAAACAACACATATGATATATGTTACCAGTATGGAGTTTCACAGATACTCCTCCTTGTGTCTGAAGGCACCTTCAATGTCCAGACTTGAGAGAGATCACTCCTATTCAGCCGCTATTCGCACAGATTCTCACTGCGACTACTCCTGTGTCCGGGGTACTTCCTGCACCCAGACTGAGATAGCTCACACTCCTGGAGACACCTTCTGTACCTGGACCCCTTGTCTAGATTAAGCGTGCTCCCACTCCTGGAGACTGCTTCTTGTGCCTGGACCCCTTCCTGTGTCCAGACTAAGCCAGCTCTCTGACTGTGTTCCAACACACCTACTTCTGGTCTCCTAATTAACACCTGAGTGATTTCAGGCCTGAGCTGCAAGTGTGTACTGAATGTAAGGTGTAGTGACCTTTCTCTACCACTAGGTCTACAAAGCCACACACCTCCCTTATACCAGTCAGTAAAGTAGCTAGGTGAAATATACACCCCATTCAATACACATACTCTCACTGTCTCACATATCCCCCCCCTCTTCTCCAGACCGGAGGGCTGGTCATCCAGACCGGAGGGCTGGTTAACAATCCAACAGAGACAGTGAACTCTGGACCAGTCATGGCCCTCATCAGCTTCATCTTCACCACTGTCATTTGTATCTTCACCTGAGTCATGGCCAACATCAGCTTTCTCTTCATCTGAAGCATCCGTACTACCCTGTACCTTCCCAGGCCTATGCTCTCTGCGGGCCTCGGGTATCCTGCACGGTTTCATCTTGACCTTAGGGCCGGGCTCAGTTTCGATATAGTGCCTGGCCAGAGAAGTACGACCCGGCACATCAGAACACTTCTGCTGACTCTTCCTCAGAAACTCACGTACCTCCTGTTCCTGGTGCACTGACCATGTGTCACCAACTATCACAGAAGGTATAGGGGGTTTTTCACTTTTCTCCAGTTCCCCTTGAACCCTCTTTACTTCATTGAGCTTCTCCAGAAGATGCTCATGGCTCTCATCACGCTCCTTCATCACAGTTTGGAGTTTTCTCCGAGAAGAAATCAATTCATCTTGTACCCGTTGGACATCCTTCATGTCCTCAGCCCCTTCTTCAGGCTCTTCTGGTAGGACATGCTCAGAAGCCCCACCGTCAGTCTTACATTCTACTTCTTCATTCACATCATTATGGTCTCCAATATCTCCATTTATTCCAGCTTTCAAGTTCTCCTTGATAGCTGCATCTGTATACTCAGAACCCGCCGGATTCTTCTCTTCCACCACGTTCTGCATCCCATCTGAGCTCCCGTGTGTCTGCAGCGGCAACGGAGTGACACACCGCTTTTCCCATTTGTTGGGACTTGGCTCCGATGTAGACTCCATGAAAGTGCGCTTGAGCTCACCAATGCCAGCCTGATGTCTCAAAATCTCATCTTGTGATTTATCCAGATCCTTGGTATCACTCGGGAACACCGCTGGGGCTCCGGGCGCCGAACTTCCAGCCTGAGCTTCACGAGTTGCAGCTACTTATGAGGCATCTGGTTTGGTGTCTACCACTTCTATGGCATTTTCCACCTCTGCAGCATCACCTTCAGAGTCCTTGGCATGATGCAGATCCACACCACACACTGACAACTGTAATGTATGTAGTACAGTTCATATAGCGTCTTGTGCTTGGGTGCGATGAAAACACAGGAGTCACAGGTTTGATATAGAAAAGTCCTGTATTACTTCATACAAGTTGGCAGAAATAGTCACACAGTTTGCAGACACAGAAACAGGAGACACAGCAGGCCAGAGTAATCCAAGCTCAGCAATCACTCTCCAATACAGATTCAGGATCTTCTTCTCTGTTACCGTAAGTCCATGCAAACGTGGGTCTTTCAAAGAGCAGGGTTCAGAGTCCACAAGTGCTTCAGAGTTCCTCAGTAGGAATAGCTGGAGTACAAGGTCCAAGGCTTACAGGAGTCAAGTCACAGGTTCACTGCAGGCTAGATTCTGAAGCACTGATTGCTCAGCTGTGGCTGCTTAAGAAGCAAAGGAGAGAATCAGGGCGGGAACATGCAAGCTGGAAACTCCATTTTGACTGAGGGCAAGATAGCTGCAGCAAGACAGAAAGTAAAATGGCTGACGAACAAACTGAGTTTCAGGAATATATACATAGAACCTTACATTACTCCCCCCTTAAGGACAACCTCCGGATGACCTCAGACCAGGCTTGTGTGGGTACCTCTGATGAAACTGACGGAGCAAGCGAGGAGCATTAACGTTATTGACCGGTTCCCATGAGTTGTCCTCCACTGGGTAGCCCTGCCATTTAATCAGATATTGTAACTGATTTCTATACAACCTGGAATCTAAAATCCTTTCCACCACAAATTCTTCCTGACCATCGACTAGCACTGGGTCAGGGCAAGGAGAGGAACGTCCAGGAAACGTATTGGGTGTCGCAGCCTTTAGTAGGGATACATGAAAGACAGGGTGGATTCTCATAGTTCTGGGCAGTTGAAGACGACAAGCAATGGCACTTATAATTTTACTGATTTTATAGGGTCCAATGTACTTATGTCCCAACTTAGACGATGGAATCCTTAACTTAAGATTTCTGGTTGACAGCCAGACCAAGTCTCCTACCTTGAAAGCTGGTGCAGGTTTACGAAATTTATCTGCTGCTTTCTTGTACCTTTCTTGAGCCGATTCCAGATTTTCCTTTAGAAGATCCATATTCTTCTGTAAAGACGTGATTCTTTCAGCCACTGCTGGTAAAGGCGTTTCTATGGGAAATCGTGGTAGAATGTTAGGATGATAACCTAGATTAGAGTAAAAAGGAGACTGTTTAGTGGAGGCACTCTGAGAGTTGTTATACGAGAACTCAGCTAATGGAAGTAGATCCACCCAATCATCCTGTAGGTGGCAGATAAAGCAGCGGAGATACTGCTCCAGGGTTTGATTGGTTCGTTCGGTCTGTCCATTAGTCTGGGGATGAAAAGCAGAAGAAAGGTTTACTTTAATGTCCAATGCTGCACAGAAATTTTGCCAAAACCTAGAAGTGAATTGCACCCCTCGATCCGAAATAACCTCATCCGGTACTCCATGTAAGCGAAACACATCTTTAATCATCAAATCTGATGTCTGTTTTGCAGTGGGTAAGCCGACACAAGGGATAAAATGAGCTGCCTTTGTTAGACGGTCAACCACCACTAGAATGGTGTTCTTCCCCTGAGAGGTTGGTAACTCCACAATGAAGTCCATAGAA
Source organism: Oophaga sylvatica (assembly GCA_033576555.1). NCBI lineage: Eukaryota > Metazoa > Chordata > Amphibia > Anura > Dendrobatidae > Oophaga > Oophaga sylvatica. The sequence continues at coordinate 18,833 of JARQOD010011285.1, forward strand.
ATGGATCCCCACGGGCGGGACGGGGTGGGAAGAGGCTGTAACAGACCAGTTGGTGAGGAGCGAGGTGTTTTGCATCTTGCACAGACCTCACATGAAGTGACATAATTCAAAACATCCTTCCTGCAAGTGGGCCACCAAAAGAAACGAGAAAGAAATTCCTGTGTCTTTAGAATTCCTCTATGCCCAGCTATCTTGGAATCGTGAATGAGTTGCAATACTCTTAATCTGACTGTTTCAGGAATATACAACGGACGTTGTCCCTGAATCCACACACCATTCTTAAAGACAAGACTTACGTCCCTTGAGGGTTGTGCCAAAAAGGAATCCGCATGGTATGCTTCCTTGATGTCCTTAAGTAGGTCTTGATTATGAATTACTCCTAGGAATCTAGAGTCAGGAAGAATAGTCTTAGGAGGAGTAATTGGACGTGTCTCTGCTGAGTAAATCCTAGAGAGTGCATCAGCCTTTCCATTGCGCGATCCTGGTCTATAAGAGATGATAAAATTAAATTGGTTTAAGAAAAGATTCCAGCGAGCCTGGCGAGGAGTCAGGCACTTAGCCGACCTGATAAACTCAAGGTTACGATGGTCTGTCAGGACGACTATTTGCTGTGCAGTCCCTGAAGAAGGTGTCTCCATTCTTTGAAGGCGGCAATAATGGCCAACAACTCTCTATTGCCCACATCGTAGTTCCTCTCAGCCGAAGACAACTGCTGGGAAAAGAAGGCACAGGGATGCAAGACATTCTTCTCACCTGTTCTCTGAGAGAGTATAGCTCCAACGGCACAGTCTGAAGCATCCACCTCTATTATGAAGGCAAGCTCGGGGTTGGGATGTACTAGGATAGGTGCAGTGGTAAATTTATCTTTTAGACGGGAAAATGCTTCCTGGGCTTGGGGAGTCCAGGAAAACCTAGACTCTTTCCGGGTAAGTTGAGTGATAGGTGACACTACCTCAGAGAAATTTCTAATGAAACGTCTATAGAAGTTGGCAAACCCGATGAAGCGCTGTACCTCCTTCACATTTCTAGGACTTGGCCAATCCTTGATGGCTTGGGTTTTGCTTCCATCCATACTAATTCCTTGTGTAGACAGTACATACCCCAGAAATTGAATTTCGGTCCTATGGAATTCACACTTTTCAAGTTTGATGTAAAGATGATTTTGTCTTAGATGTTCCAAGACCATTCTCACATGTCCATGATGTTCCTCTGTGGAGTTAGAAAAAATTAGAATATCATCCAAATAAATTACCACGAATGTATCTAGGAGATCCCTGAAGATGTCATTCACCAAGTGTTGGAAAGTGGCTGGGGCGGTACTCAGACCAAAAGGCATAACTAGATATTCAAAGTGTCCATAGCGTGACCTGAATGCAGTCTTCCATTCATCCCCAGGTCTAATACGGACTAAGTTATAGGCCCCACGAAGATCTAGTTTAGAAAAAATTTTGGCATGTCGCACTCTCTCCAATAACTCAGGGATTAAAGGCAATGGATAACGGTTTCTAATAGTAACCTTATTGAGTTCCCTATAGTCTACGCATGGTCTCAGAGATCCATCTTTCTTCTTTACAAAGAAGATGGGTGCACCTGCAGGAGATGAAGAGGGGCGTATGAAGCCCTTGGCTAGATTTTCATCTATGTAATCCTTTAAAGCCTTTAGCTCGGGCCCCGCCAGGGGGTAGATCTTACCAAAAGGTATCTCTGCTCCAGGCAATAATTCAATTGGACAATCATATGGACGGTGAGGAGGAAGCTGGTCAGCGTTCTTCTTGTCACATAAATCCACATAGTCCTGGTATACAGCTGGTAGTTCAGGGACTGACATGATTCCTTTAGGAACAGAGCAAGCTGGAACTTTTGGACTCATCTGTTTCTCTGGAAAGTGTAATTCCTTGGTCTCCCAGTTAATGGTAGGATTCTGAGCCTGCAGCCATGGTAGCCCTAGAATAATGGGAAAGTGGGGAGAAGAGATAAGCATAAAGGACAGTTTCTCTTGATGATCTTTACCCATAAGAACCCTCAAAGGCTCTGTTTCCTGATCCACTGGTCCAGAGGTCAGCAGGGAGCCATCCACAGTTTCCATCTGTACTGGAGTAGCCTTCTTCACTGAACGTATTCCCTGTTTCAGAGCAAAGGAGACATCCATAAAATTTCCACTTGCCCCTGAGTCGATCATAGCAGAGCTAGACACCCAAGCTGAGTCAACCCAGAGTTTGATGGAAAGAAAGCAATGAGAATTGTTTTTCTTACAACTCAGCTGGGACACCGCTGAGGAAACTTGAAAAATGGCAGCGTTTACACAGTCAACGTCCTCAGAGGTAACGGAGTTTAAGTCCGAGAAATCAAGATCTGTTGCTGCAGATCTCTCTGGAGCCTGAGGCTCGGACCTGACAGATCCCCTCTCGCAACACTCACAATGAATGAGTGCTGCAGTAGTCTTACGAGAACGGCTGGGGCAGTTTATAATGAAGTGCCCTGACTTACCACAATAGAAACATAGATTCTCCTTAAAACGATGTTCCTTGCGTGCATCACTAACCCGTCGTTGTAAAGAGTCTACCTGCATGGGTTCAGGTTCAGGTTCCCGTGTAATCCTACTCAAAGGTTCCTTAGCTGGAGAGGAAGGTAGGAAAAGGTTAGTACGATTGCTTTCGAACCATCTCTCTTGCCTGCGTTCAGTCAGACGAGTATCAATACGGATGCAGTAGTTAATAAAGTCACCTAACGCAGTGGGAGGGTCGGCACGAGCAAGTTCATCCTTAATCAGTGGAGATAACCCCTTTCGAAAAATAGATTTTTTGGCGGAACTGTCCCAGGTGGTATCAAGGGCCCATCTCCTGAAATCCAAGGCATATTCAGCTACCGAGTGCTTACCTTGGCGCAAAGCTAACATGGCTGCTTCAGCTGTTGCACCTCGATTGGGGTCATCAAACACCTGCCCCATGGCTGAAATAAAATCATCAAGGTGATTCAAACAATCATCCTCAGTCTCAATCAGAGGGTTTGCCCACATTAAAGCCTTGTTGGTAAGCAACATAATTATAGTAAGCACCTTAGATCGTTCAGTGGGAAATTGTGAAGCATGTGCAGAAAAAAAAAGATTGCATTGATTAATAAATCCCCTGAATTTCTCACGTTCACCGCCAAAACGAAAAGGGGGCAACTTGGGAATCCCAGCACTCGGGGCTACAGCAGGAGCCTGGACTCGCCCCTCTAGAACCTCAATCCTGGCTCGCAAATCCTGGGTAGTCTGTCCAACCACTTGCAAATTGTGATTATTGAGGTCCTGTAGATTTGTAAAACGGGTCTTTATATTCTGCAAATCTGCAAGGATATTATCAGTCACTCCGCAAAGTTCCTTTATGCGGGCCTCCATTTTCCAGATCTTTTAAGACAGGATTACTGGAAGAAGAGGAGAGAAAAAAAAAACAATAGTGTTCACCTGTGGCAACACTGCAGAGAGAAAAAAAATTAAGGGAACTGCTCACCTGGAATGGTTGTGAGAAGTCACAACCACTATCATCACAGAAAGTTTCAACCAGACATCTGATATCCAGAGTTACAGCAGACAAAAAAGAGAAAAGAAAGGAAAAAAAAAAAACAATAGTGTTTACCTGTGGTAACACTGCAAAAAGAAAAAACTTAAGGGAATTGCTCACCTGGAATGGTTGTGAGAAGTCACAACCACTGTCATCACAGAAAGTACAACCGGACGTCTGATATCCACAGTACAGCAGACACAGCCTTCCAGACCCAGCAGACACTAACGTTTTGGCTTCAGAATCTTGTAATGTATGTAGTACAGTTCATATAGCGTCTTGTGCTTGGGAGCGATGAAAACACAGGAGTCACAGGTTTGATATAGAAAAGTCCTGTATTACTTCATACAAGTTGGCAGAAATAGTCACACAGTTTGCAGACACAGAAACAGGAGACACAGCAGGCCAGAGTAATCCAAGCTCAGCAATCACTCTCCAATACAGATTCAGGATCTTCTTCTCTGTTACCGTAAGTCCATGCAAACATGGGTCTTTCAAAGAGCAGGGTTCAGAGTCCACAAGTGCTTCAGAGTTCCTCAGTAGGAATAGCTGGAGTACAAGGTCCAAGGCTTACAGGAGTCAAGTCACAGTTCACTGCAGGCTAGATTCTGAAGCACTGATTGCTCAGCTGTGGCTGCTTAAGAAGCAAAGGAGAGAATCAGGGCGGGAACATGCAAGCTGGAAACTCCATTTTGACTGAGGGCAAGATAGCTGCAGCAAGACAGAAAGTAAAATGGCTGACGAACAAACTGAGTTTCAGGAATATATACATAGAACCTTACAACAACTTCTCATCTTCAACAGCATCCACTTGTGCTGTGTTCAGGTTCAGAGTCCTGCCTTTAAAGCTCAGCTCTCCTCCTTTCACCTTAGTCTTCGCCAGGGAACCGGCCAACTGTAAAACATCTTCAGATGCCATCTTCTGTCTGGCTGTAAGGTCAGCATCAGCTTTCTTCTCAGGACTCTCAACCTCCTCTGCTACCATGCCTTCCTCATTTGCACTGGTTGCTTTATTGTCATCAGATGATTCACTATCACTCCCACTATCCCTGTCTGACCCCTTTTTCTCAGCCACATCCGGGTCACTTTCAGGGTTATACAATTCATTCTCATCTTCATCCTGCTCACTTTCAGGAGTATACAATTCATTCTCATTCACATCTTGATCTGGAACCTTAGTTACCATGTCATCCACAACATTAACTTCACCATCTGGTCCCTGGTTTCCCTCAGGTGGTCCCTCAAGTATGTGACTATGTGACAACCCCAGCACTATACTTCCATATAGCTCAGGTACTAGGAGCTGGCTCACGACCTCTCCCTGGACTTCAGTGTCCCTATACAACAGGTGAGTGTTTATGGCAGCATGAGGAAACCTCTCCTCAGAGCCAGGCTCCTGGGAAACCTCATTTAGAACAATCATATTTTCCTGTGCCGTCCTAAGAGAGGGGTCTCGCCACTGCTCACTCTCAAAATTGTCACAGGACACAGGTAAGTCAGGGACACTCGGTTCCCGAGAACCACCATCCTCGTCTCCCAACATCACCTGCAAAGGAATTTCATCACTATCACAGTCATCATTATTATCAATATCATTATCATGACTATGATCAGACTATCACTAT
>JARQOD010011286.1:0-23999 GCA_033576555.1 Oophaga sylvatica
GCAGATTCTTAGAGGACAACCACACAATGTCACCAATAGCAAACAAAACCTCTTGCCGTTTCCTATCAAAGTACCTTTTAGATTTTCTGTTAGCCTCCTGAAGATTACCACGCACATCCGTCCAAACTCTATCCTAAACACCGGAAAAATTCTCCTCTTCAGGCACAGCCGATACCAATTTGGAGAATGACACAAACTACGGATGTCTCCCGGTACAACAAAAAAAAGGCGAACAACCAGTAGAAGAGGATGTATGGTTGTTAAGAGCAAATTCAGCAAGTGGCAGAAACTCAGACCACCCCTCTTGATTGTCTGCCACAAAACAACGCAAGAACTGCTCAACATCCTGGTTTTTCCTTTCTGTCTGGCCATTAGACTCAGGATGAAAACGACAAATGAACTCCCAACCTGTCACAAAAGGCGCGCCAAAAATGAGCCACGAACTGAGGTCCCCTATCAGAAACAATGTCAGTAGGAAAGCCATGTAGTCTGACAATCTCCTTGACAAAGGCCTTAGCGAGAGTCTTAGCGCAGGGCAGTTTGATGAAAGGAACAAAATGACACATCTTGCTAAAATGGTCCACGACCACCCAGATGACAGTGAAACCATCAGAGGGGGGAAGGTCAGTAATAAAGTCCATAGCCAAATGTGTCCAAGGTGCACTAGGGATCTCCAGAGAGCAAAGCAACCCCGCAGCCGGAGTATGTGAAGACTTAGATCTACCACACACAGTGCATTGACGCACCCACTTAATGACTTCTTTCTGCCATCCAGGCCACCAAAAACTGCGACCCACAAGTCTCTTGGTCTCAGAGATTCCAGGATGACCTGCCAACCGAGACTCATGACACTCAACAAACAAATCTCTCCGAAAGGTCCCAGGCACAAACAACCTCCCATGGGGAGTGTTAGATAGGGCATTCTCCTGTGCTTTAAGAATCTCATCTTCCAACACAGAGTCCAAAGCAGCAATCACAACCCCTTCTTGTAAAATGTTCTCCTCCTCCTCAGCACCGACCATGGGAGAAAAGCTGCGAGACAAGTATCGGCTTTAACATTCTTAGTACCTGGGATGTAAGTAACAGAAAAATTAAACCACGAGAAAAACAGTGCCCACCTAGCCTGACGGGCTGTAAGGTTCTATGTATATATTCCTGAAACTCAGTTTGTTCGTCAGCCATTTTACTTTCTGTCTTGCTGCAGCTATCTTGCCCTCAGTCAAAATGGAGTTTCCAGCTTGCATGTTCCCGCCCTGATTCTCTCCTTTGCTTCTTAAGCAGCCACAGCTGAGCAATCAGTGCTTCAGAATCTAGCCTGCAGTGAACCTGTGACTTGACTCCTGTAAGCCTTGGACCTTGTACTCCAGCTATTCCTACTGAGGAACTCTGAAGCACTTGTGGACTCTGAACCCTGCTCTTTGAAAGACCCACGTTTGCATGGACTTACGGTAACAGAGAAGAAGATCCTGAATCTGTATTGGAGAGTGATTGCTGAGCTTGGATTACTCTGGCCTGCTGTGTCTCCTGTTTCTGTGTCTGCAAACTGTGTGACTATTTCTGCCAACTTGTATGAAGTAATACAGGACTTTTCTATATCAAACCTGTGACTCCTGTGTTTTCATCGCACCCAAGCACAAGACGCTATATGAACTGTACTACATACATTACAAGATTCTGAAGCCAAAACGTTAGTGTCTGCTGGGTCTGGAAGGCTGTGTCTGCTGTACTGTAGATATCAGACGTCCGGTTGTACTTTCTGTGATGACAGTGGTTGTGACTTCTCACAACCATTCCAGGTGAGCAATTCCCTTAAGTTTTTTCTTTTTGCAGTGTTACCACAGGTAAACACTATTGTTTTTTTTTTTTTCTTTCTTTTCTCTTTTTTGTCTGCTGTAACTCTGGATATCAGATGTCTGGTTGAAACTTTCTGTGATGATAGTGGTTGTGACTTCTCACAACCATTCCAGTAATACTGTCTTAAAAGATCTGGAAAATGGAGGCCCGCATAAAGGAACTTTGCGGAGTGACTGATAATATCCTTGCAGATTTGCAGAATATAAAGACCCGTTTTACAAATCTACAGGACCTCAATAATCACAATTTGCAAGTGGTTGGACAGACTACCCAGGATTTGCGAGCCAGGATTGAGGTTCTAGAGGGGCGAGTCCAGGCTCCTGCCGTAGCCCCGAGTGCTGGGATTCCCAAGTTGCCCCTTTTCGTTTTGGCGGTGAACGTGAGAAATTCAGGGGATTTATTAATCAATGCAATCTTTTTTTTTCTGCACATGCTTCACAATTTCCCACTGAACGATCTAAGGTGCTTACTATAATTATGTTGCTTACCAACAAGGCTTTAATGTGGGCAAACCCTCTGATTGAGACTGAGGATGATTGTTTGAATCACCTTGATGATTTTATTTCAGCCATGGGGCAGGTGTTTGATGACCCCAATCGAGGTGCAACAGCTGAAGCAGCCATGTTAGCTTTGCGCCAAGGTAAGCACTCGGTAGCTGAATATGCCTTGGATTTCAGGAGATGGGCCCTTGATACCACCTGGGACAGTTCCGCCAAAAAATCTATTTTTCGAAAGGGGTTATCTCCACTGATTAAGGATGAACTTGCTCGTGCCGACCCTCCCACTGCGTTAGGTGACTTTATTAACTACTGCATCCGTATTGATACTCGTCTGACTGAACGCAGGCAAGAGAGATGGTTCGAAAGCAATCGTACTAACCTTTTCCTACCTTACTCTCCAGCTAAGGAACCTTTGAGTAGGATTACACGGGAACCTGAACCTGAACCCATGCAGGTAGACTCTTTACAACGACGGGTTAGTGATGCACGCAAGGAACATTGTTTTAAGGAGAATCTATGTTTCTATTGTGGTAAGTCAGGGCACTTCATTATAAACTGCCCCAGCCATTCTCGTAAGACTACTGCAGCACTCATTCATTGTGAGTGTTGCGAGAGGGGATCTGTCAGGTCCGAGCCTCAGGCTCCAGATAGATCTGCAGCAACAGATCTTGATTTCTCGGACTTAAACTCCGTTACCTCTGAGGACGTTGACTGTGTAAACGCTGCCATTTTTCAAGTTTCCTCAGCGGTGTCCCAGCTGAGTTGTAAGAAAAACAATTCTCATTGCTTTCTTTCCATCAAACTCTGGGTTGACTCAGCTTGGGTGTCTAGCTCTGCTATGATCGACTCAGGGGCAAGTGGAAATTTTATGGATGTCTCCTTTGCTCTGAAACAGGGAATACGTTCAGTGAAGAAGGCTACTCCAGTACAGATGGAAACTGTGGATGGCTCCCTGCTGACCTCTGGACCAGTGGATCAGGAAACAGAGCCTTTGAGGGTTCTTATGGGTAAAGATCATCAAGAGAAACTGTCCTTTATGCTTATCTCTTCTCCCCACTTTCCCATTATTCTAGGGCTACCATGGCTGCAGGCTCAGAATCCTACCATTAACTGGGAGACCAAGGAATTACACTTTCCAGAGAAACAGATGAGTCCAAAAGTTTCAGCTTGCTCTGTTCCTAAAGGAATCATGTCAGTCCCTGAACTACCAGCTGTATACCAGGACTATGTGGATTTATGTGACAAGAAGAACGCTGACCAGCTTCCTCCTCACCGTCCATATGATTGTCCAATTGAATTATTGCCTGGAGCAGAGATACCTTTTGGTAAGATCTACCCCTGGCGGGGCCCGAGCTAAAGGCTTTAAAGGATTACATAGATGAAAATCTAGCCAAGGGCTTCATACGCCCTCTTCATCTCCTGCAGGTGCACCCATCTTCTTTGTAAAGAAGAAAGATGGATCTCTGAGACCATGCGTAGACTATAGGGAACTCAATAAGGTTACTATTAGAAACCGTTATCCATTGCCTTTAATCCCTGAGTTATTGGAGAGAGTGCGACATGCCAAAATTTTTTCTAAACTAGATCTTCGTGGGGCCTATAACTTAGTCCGTATTAGACCTGGGGATGAATGGAAGACTGCATTCAGGTCACGCTATGGACACTTTGAATATCTAGTTATGCCTTTTGGTCTGAGTACCGCCCCAGCCACTTTCCAACACTTGGTGAATGACATCTTCAGGGATCTCCTAGATACATTCGTGGTAATTTATTTGGATGATATTCTAATTTTTTCTAACTCCACAGAGGAACATCATGGACATGTGAGAATGGTCTTGGAATGTCTAAGACAAAATCATCTTTACATCAAACTTGAAAAGTGTGAATTCCATAGGACCGAAATTCAATTTCTGGGGTATGTACTGTCTACACAAGGAATTAGTATGGATGGAAGCAAAACCCAAGCCATCAAGGATTGGCCAAGTCCTAGAAATGTGAAGGAGGTACAGCGCTTCATCGGGTTTGCCAACTTCTATAGACGTTTCATTAGAAATTTCTCTGAGGTAGTGTCACCTATCACTCAACTTACCCGGAAAGAGTCTAGGTTTTCCTGGACTCCCCAAGCCCAGGAAGCATTTTCCCGTCTAAAAGATAAATTTACCACTGCACCTATCCTAGTACATCCCAACCCCGAGCTTGCCTTCATAATAGAGGTGGATGCTTCAGACTGTGCCGTTGGAGCTATACTCTCTCAGAGAACAGGTGAGAAGAATGTCTTGCATCCCTGTGCCTTCTTTTCCCAGCAGTTGTCTTCGGCTGAGAGGAACTACGATGTGGGCAATAGAGAGTTGTTGGCCATTATTGCCGCCTTCAAAGAATGGAGACACCTTCTTCAGGGAGCTGCACAGCAAATAGTCGTCCTGACAGACCATCGTAACCTTGAGTTTATCAGGTCGGCTAAGTGCCTGACTCCTCGCCAGGCTCGCTGGAATCTTTTCTTAAACCAATTTAATTTTATCATCTCTTATAGACCAGGATCGCGCAATGGAAAGGCTGATGCACTCTCTAGGATTTACTCAGCAGAGACACGTCCAATTACTCCTCCTAAGACTATTCTTCCTGACTCTAGATTCCTAGGAGTAATTCATAATCAAGACCTACTTAAGGACATCAAGGAAGCGTACCATGCGGATTCCTTTTTGGCACAACCCCAAGGGACGTAAGTCTTGTCTTTAAGAATGGTGTGTGGATTCAGGGACAACGTCTGTATATTCCTGAAACAGTCAGATTAAGAGTATTGCAACTCATTCACGATTCCAAGATAGCTGGGCATAGAGGAATTCTAAAGACACAGGAATTTCTTTCTCGTTTCTTTTGGTGGCCCACTTGCAGGAAGGATGTTTTGAATTATGTCACTTCATGTGAGGTCTGTGCAAGATGCAAAACACCTCGCTCCTCACCAACTGGTCTGTTACAGCCTCTTCCCACCCCGTCCCGCCCGTGGGGATCCATTTCTATGGACTTCATTGTGGAGTTACCAACCTCTCAGGGGAAGAACACCATTCTAGTGGTGGTTGACCGTCTAACAAAGGCAGCTCATTTTATCCCTTGTGTCGGCTTACCCACTGCAAAACAGACATCAGATTTGATGATTAAAGATGTGTTTCGCTTACATGGAGTACCGGATGAGGTTATTTCGGATCGAGGGGTGCAATTCACTTCTAGGTTTTGGCAAAATTTCTGTGCAGCATTGGACATTAAAGTAAACCTTTCTTCTGCTTTTCATCCCCAGACTAATGGACAGACCGAACGAACCAATCAAACCCTGGAGCAGTATCTCCGCTGCTTTATCTGCCACCTACAGGATGATTGGGTGGATCTACTTCCATTAGCTGAGTTCTCGTATAACAACTCTCAGAGTGCCTCCACTAAACAGTCTCCTTTTTACTCTAATCTAGGTTATCATCCTAACATTCTACCACGATTTCCCATAGAAACGCCTTTACCAGCAGTGGCTGAAAGAATCACGTCTTTACAGAAGAATATGGATCTTCTAAAGAAAAATCTGGAATCGGCTCAAGAAAGGTACAAGAAAGCAGCAGATAAATTTCGTAAACCTGCACCAGCTTTCAAGGTAGGAGACTTGGTCTGGCTGTCAACCAGAAATCTTAAGTTAAGGATTCCATCGTCTAAGTTGGGACATAAGTACATTGGACCCTATAAAATCAGTAAAATTATAAGTGCCGTTGCTTGTCGTCTTCAACTGCCCAGAACTATGAGAATCCACCCTGTCTTTCATGTATCCCTACTAAAGGCTGCGACACCCAATACGTTTCCTGGACGTTCCTCTCCTTGCCCTGACCCAGTGCTAGTCGATGGTCAGGAAGAATTTGTGGTGGAAAGGATTTTAGATTCCAGGTTGTATAGAAATCAGTTACAATATCTGATTAAATGGCAGGGCTACCCAGTGGAGGACAACTCATGGGAACCGGTCAATAACGTTAATGCTCCTCGCTTGCTCCGTCAGTTTCATCAGAGGTACCCACACAAGCCTGGTCTGAGGTCATCCGGAGGTTGTCCTTAAGGGGGGAGTAATGTAAGGTTCTATGTATATATTCCTGAAACTCAGTTTGTTCGTCAGCCATTTTACTTTCTGTCTTGCTGCAGCTATCTTGCCCTCAGTCAAAATGGAGTTTCCAGCTTGCATGTTCCCGCCCTGATTCTCTCCTTTGCTTCTTAAGCAGCCACAGCTGAGCAATCAGTGCTTCAGAATCTAGCCTGCAGTGAACCTGTGACTTGACTCCTGTAAGCCTTGGACCTTGTACTCCAGCTATTCCTACTGAGGAACTCTGAAGCACTTGTGGACTCTGAACCCTGCTCTTTGAAAGACCCACGTTTGCATGGACTTACGGTAACAGAGAAGAAGATCCTGAATCTGTATTGGAGAGTGATTGCTGAGCTTGGATTACTCTGGCCTGCTGTGTCTCCTGTTTCTGTGTCTGCAAACTGTGTGACTATTTCTGCCAACTTGTATGAAGTAATACAGGACTTTTCTATATCAAACCTGTGACTCCTGTGTTTTCATCGCACCCAAGCACAAGATGCTATATGAACTGTACTACATACATTACACGGGCATTCAAGCATTTGGCAGCATCAAGATAGATCAGATTTTTATGATCAGTGAAAACCTGAACGGGAAATTCAGCACCTTCCAAGAGATGACGCCAGTGTTCAAATGCGAGTTTAATCGCCAACAATTCCCTATTACCAATATTGTAATTCAGTTCAGTCTCAGAAAATTTTTTTGAAAATAAGGCACAGGGATGTACTCCATCCGTGTTTTCCTGAGACAACACCGCCTCGACCCCCACAGAAGAAGCATCAACCTCAACCAAAAACGGTTTAGTCACATCAGGCTGCATAAGGATGGGAGCAGAGCTGAACCTCTCCTTTAGAAACACAAAAGCTTCAATATCCTCAGTAGTCCACTGAACCGCATCAGCACCTTTCCTGGTGAGATCGGTCAGTGGTTTGACAATAATAGAAAATTTTTTAATGAATTTTCTATAATAATTGGTGAAACACAAAAACCTCTGTAACGATTTCAAACCAATAGGTCTAGGCCATTCCTGCACAGCTTGAACTTTCCCGGGTCCATCTCAAAACCTTCGCTGGAGATAATGTAGCCCAAAAAACTAATTCTCTGTACAGCGAACTCACATTTCTCTAGCTTAGCAAAAAGCGAATTGTCCATTAATAACTGTAATACCTCACGAACGCTCCGCCAATGAGACTCCAGATCCGGCGAATAAATCAAAATGTCATCCAAATACACAACCACATTTTTGCCGATCAAAGGTTTAAGGATGTCATTAATAAGATTCTGAAAAAATGCAGGAGCATTGGTAAGACCAAAAAGGCATAACCAGATTCTCAAAATGACCCACAGGAGTGTTAAAAGCCGTCTTCCATTCGTCACCCTCCTTCATGCGCAACAAATTGTATGCCCCCCGAAGATCAATTTTAGAGAACCACTTGGCCCCCACTAACTGGTTAAACAAATCAGAAATCAATGGCAGTGGGTAAGGATTGCGTACAGTAATTTTATTAATCTCACGAAATTCCAGACAAGGACATAAACCGCCGTCCTTTTTTTAACAAAAAAAAATCCAACAGCCACAGGAGACTTGGAAGGCCTAATGTGACCGGCGGCCAAGCTTGTCAGTATGTATTCCTCCAAAGCCTTTCTCTCAGGGATAGTAAGATTAAATAAACGACTTTTAGGAAGAGTCGCTCCAGGGACAAATTCAATGGTACAATCATAGTCTCTATGGGGAGGTAAAATCTGCGATTCCTTCTCAGAAAAAACTTTCCAAAAATCCTGAATAGGTACAGGTAATTCCCCTTTATCCACAGCAGCAATACGCCCGTTACAACACTTGTCATAACACTTAGGGCTCCAGAACTTAATTTCATTGGTAGACCAATCCAGTACAGGATTGTGCAATTTCAACCAGGGTAACCCCAAAACCACCGGAGAAGGCAAATTATTCAATACTACCAAATCCAAATTCTCTTGGTGAACACCATTAATAGTAAGGGGAAATTCACAGACCTTGTGAGTAACATTCTTCAAGGGAGAGCCATCAACAGAAACCACGGCAATAGGTGATGACAAAGGTTTGGGTTTTAATTTTATGTTTTTCCAAGAATCCCCCATCAATCACATTCAGAGTAGAACCACAATCGACATATACCCAAAATTCCATTAACTCTTCCTGAGCAGCAGTAGAGGCAGAAAGAAAGACACCCTTAGTGTTTAAACAGGCTATATGGGCGGAACTGACCTTTTTTTTTTTTTTCTTTGTTCATACGAAGCACACAGTTCTTAATGAAATGGTAAGATTTGCCGCAATAAAAGCACAAACCTTCAAAAAACCTGCGGTCTTTTTCCTGAGAGCGGGGTGCCATCGCTCCAATCTCCATCGGCTCTCCAACGTCAGTACAGACCCTCTCAAGACTGGGAGCTGACATGGCAGAGGATTTACTATCATTAACCCTTGCACGCAGTCTCCTATCCACCTGTATAGCTAATTGCATAGCCTCTTGCAAGTTACCAGGTGTGGGATAAGAAATGTGCAAATCTTTAACCCTTTCACCTAGCCCTGCAAGAAACAAACTTTTCAAAGCTGAATCGTTCCACCCCACCTGAGTAGACCACCGACGGAAGTGAGTACAATATTTTTCCACATTACCAGATCCCTGCCTCAAACGTCTCAATTCTGTCTCAGCTAATGAGACACGATCAGGATCATCATACAACAACCCCAAAGCAGAAAAAAAACTATCCACTGATCTAAAGCATGGATCACTAGGTTATAGAGAAAAGGCCCATTCCTGAGGTTGTTTGCGCAAAAGTGACATTATGAACCCTATGCGCTTTGATTCATCACCAGAGGATCTGTGTCTCAAACAAAAATACAACAAGCAAGCATTTTTAAAAGAAAAAAAATCTTGTTGTTCACCAAAAAATAAATCAGGCAAACGTACCTTTGGCTCTATGAAATGTGCTCCAGAACAGCTACTCACGTGTTGCTGGAGCTTGGCCACCTCCAGAGAGAGTCCCTGCAGGCGTTGAGCCAAGCCCTGAACCGACACCATGATGGAAACTGGAAATCTTTCCTTAGAGATATTTTTGGGCTGGACTTACTGTTATGTTCTGCTACAAGCACTAAGGAAAGAAGGGAAATCTGTCCCTACGATATAACGGGGAACCTGATCCTGCTATCAGACCCGCTAAAGTCCTCAGCTAGTCTGTATGAAGACCTATAGATGCAAGGGAGGGATCCCTACAAGAACTAGGGACTGGGAGAAAGATTGTCACCTCCGAACAGAAGTTGTAGCAGTAAAACAAAAACAAACTATATAGAACATAGAGGTCCGAAGACCAAACAAACTAACTGAGTTAGGTAACAGAGCACCTGGCTAGCTTAAGAGTAGAAATTACAATGAAGTCCAGCAAAGCCAGAAGAGCGGAGCAGGATTAAATAGGCAAAAAAGGTCATGTGACCAGCAAGATAGAAAAAACCTAACAGGAGAGTTCTAACACAGAGATATACTGGATGAAAACCCCTTCCAGAGTGCTCTGGACCTGAGATTGCCGAAGGTTCACCTTCCAACAAGACAATGACCCTAAGCACACAGCTAAAATAACAAAGGAGTAGCTTCAGATCAACTCTGTGACTATTCTTGACTGGCCCAACCAGAGCCTGACTTAAACCCAATTGAGTATCTCTGGAGAGTCCTGAAAATGGCTGTCCACCAACATTCACCATCCAACCTGACAGAACTGGAGAGGATCTGCAAGGAAGAATGGCAGAGGATCCCAAAATCCAAATGTGAAAAACTTGTATCATTCCCAAGAAGACTCATTGCTGTACTAGCTCAAAAGGGTACTTCTACTCAATACTGAGCAAAGGGTCTGGATACTTATGACCATGTGATATTTCAGTTTTTCTTTTTTAATAAATTTGCAAAAATTTCTACATTTTTGAT
Organism: Oophaga sylvatica; assembly: GCA_033576555.1. Taxonomy (NCBI): domain Eukaryota; kingdom Metazoa; phylum Chordata; class Amphibia; order Anura; family Dendrobatidae; genus Oophaga; species Oophaga sylvatica. The sequence continues at coordinate 10,413 of JARQOD010011286.1, forward strand.
TTTTTCAGTCAAGATGGGGGGCAGAGTGCACATTAATCAGAAAAAATGAACTTTTTTGAATTTACCTAATGGCTGCAATGAAACAAAGTGTGAAAAATTTATAGGGGTTTGAATACTTACCGTACCCACTGTAACAGAACTAAAACATGCAAAGAAAAGGTGTATCTGTTATGGCCCAGCGGAAAGAGACCCCGACCACAGAATCAAGGGTTCAAATCCAGAAGCATGACAGTACCCCTTTCAAGGATGGGCCACTGGACCCACTGTGATCCTCCAGAATTTATCCTCCAGACGGAAACCCTTCCACGTAACAAGAAACTGAAGACTCTGTCTGACACATCTGGAATTTTAGACATGTTCCACATCAAACTCCTTATCCTATTCCAGGTCCTACTTAATACTGTCCTGAGGACCCGAACTCCCTTCATATTTTTTGAGAATCGAAAAATGGATTTAATTATTAATCCTCCATGCAACTGGGACTTGGAGCTTAACTATCTGCGGATTAATGATCTTGATTATCTTAAGTTAGAAGCAAATTTTCTAGATGGCACTTTAAGATTGAGATTTTTAATTGCTAACCAGACAAAATCTCTCACCTCAACTCCTTTACTTCCGAGGGTTGTTTGCATGTTAAGGACCAGGCCAATTTTTACAATTCTGACCACTGTCCCTTTATGAGGTTATAACTCTGAAACACTTCAACGGATCTTGGAGATTCTGAGAATGTTTTCTCGTGACTAGAGTTGAGCGATACTTTCCGATATCCAAAAGTATCGGAATCGGAATGGTATCGCCGATACCCAAAAAATATCGGCGATACCCGATACCGATACCGGAAATACAATGTAAGTCTATGGGAACAAAATATCGGAATTAAAAAAAACCCATTCTTGCCTTGTTGGTTAATTGTACATGAAGGAAAACAACAAAGAGTAATGTAGAATGTATTGGGGAAGGTAGAGGAGACATTAAAGGCATAGATGTTTAACCCAATCAAATGGAATAGCATAAATATTTTTTTTTTAAAGATGTTCGGATTGACGAAGAAATTGACAATGTTGTTCACGTTTTTTCTATTTTGGCAAATATGTATATTTCACAACTTCCATGCTTTTCACCTTTTTAACTTTTGACACACTTTCTCCTTCATAATCTTCAGCAGCATCATCTTTTTCATCAAATTATTCTTCATCTTCACCTTCTTTATCTTCTTCTTAAACTTCTTGCTATTCATCTTTTTGTTAACATTACTCATATTCTTCTTATTAAACTATTATTCTAATTCATATTGTACTTCATCTTCTTCATCATATTCTTATTTGTGACAGAGAATCCTGTACTTGTAATCTGTCAAAGTATGAATTTTTCATTCTTCCGTTCTTGCTGTCACAAAAGATTTAAATTACAACAGTATTTGTCCGTGTTCAGTTTAGCCTGCAGCAGCAGCAGCAGGCATTTTCCAGGGCACCACGAGGAGGAACGGACTCACCCCCATACACTGCTTAGTCTTCTTCTGCTTATAATTTAGAGCATATATTTTGCTCTTCATTTTGGTCTTATACTTAATGTTCTTCTGCTTTTTGATCTTCTGCTTATTGTTCTTCTGTCTCTTGTTCTGTATCTTGTAGTTTGTCTTAACCTTCTTTGTCCTGTTGGTGATGGTACAAAAGCCAATGGAAGTAACGAGGACCAGCTGACTGTGCTGGAACCCGGAGGTCAGCAGAAGGAAAAGAGCCAATGGCACAACCGAGGACCAGCTGACGTTACTGGGACACGGTTACTAAGCAGGAGGTACCTGTGCTCCAAAGCACTACCAAGGACCAGCAGACGTTGCTGGAACTCGGATACCGACATGGAGGCACCTAGGCCAAAGGCACTGCGGAGAACCAGCTGACGGTACTGGAACCCGGATGGGTAGCAGAAGGTACAAGAGCCAATGAAAGTAACGAGGACCAGCTGACTGTGCTGGAACCCGGAGGGTTAGCAGAAGGAAAAGAGCCAATGGCACAACCGAGGACCAGCTGACGTTACTGGGACACGGTTACTAAGCAGGAGGTACCTGTGCTCCAAAGCACTACCAAGGACCAGCAGACGTTGCTGGAACTCAGATACCGACATGGAGGCTCCTAGGCCAAAGGCACTGCGGAGAACCAGCTGACGGTACTGGAACCCGGATGGTAGCAGAAGGTACAAGAGCCAATGAAAGTAACGAGGACCAGCTGACTGTGCTGGAACCCGGAGGGTTAGCAGAAGGAAAAGAGCCAATGGCACAACCGAGGACCAGCTGACGTTACTGGGACACGGTTACTAAGCAGGAGGTACCTGTGCTCCAAAGCACTACCAAGGACCAGCAGACGTTGCTGGAACTCGGATACCGACATGGAGGCACCTAGGCCAAAGGCACTGCGGAGAACCAGCTGACGGTACTGGAACCCGGATGGGTAGCAGAAGGTACAAGAGCCAATGAAAGTAACGAGGACCAGCTGACTGTGCTGGAACCCGGAGGTTAGCAGAAGGAAAAGAGCCAATGGCACAACCGAGGACCAGCTGACGTTACTGGGACACGGTTACTAAGCAGGAGGTACCTGTGCTCCAAAGCACTACCAAGGACCAGCAGACGTTGCTGGAACTCGGATACCGACATGGAGGCACCTAGGCCAAAGGCACTGCGGAGAACCAGCTGACGGTACTGGAACCCGGATGGGTAGCAGAAGGTACAAGAGCCAATGAAAGTAACGAGGACCAGCTGACTGTGCTGGAACCCAGAGGGTTAGCAGAAGGAAAAGAGCCAATGGCACAACCGAGGACCAGCTGACGTTACTGGGAACGGTTACTAAGCAGGAGGTACCTGTGCTCCAAAGCACTACCAAGGACCAGCAGACGTTGCTGGAACTCGGATACCGACATGGAGGCACCTAGGCCAAAGGCACTGCGGAGAACCAGCTGACGGTACTGGAACCCGGATGGGTAGCAGAAGGTACCCATGGAAATTAAAGTTGAGGCAGCAGGACTTTTTGCCGTTAACACAGCAGGGGAACAGCTGACATTACTGAACCCCAGTAACACAGGAGCAAGTGTAGACTGTGCTAACAGCACTTCCGAGAAACAACTGGCGGTGTTGTAACCCAGGGATGAGAAGAGAACATGGTGGAGGCAGCAGGACTGTTTGCCGTTCACACAGCAGGGGAACAGCTGACATTACTGAACCCCAGTAACACAGGAGCAAGTGTTAACTGTGCTAACAGCACTTCCGAGAAACAACTGGCGGTGTTGTAACCCAGGGATGAGAAGAGAAAATGGTGGAGGCAGCAGGACTTTTTGCCGTTCACACAGCAGGGGAACAGCTGACATTACTGAACCCCAGTAACACGGGAGCAAGTGTAGACTGTGCTAACAGCACTTCCAAGAAACAACTGGCGGTGTTGTAACCCAGGGATGAGAAGAGAACATGGTGGAGGCAGCAGGACTGTTTGCCGTTCACACAGCAGGGGAACAGCTGACATTACTGAACCCCAGTAACACGGGAGCAAGTGTAGACTGTGCTAACAGCACTTCCGAAGAAACAACTGGCGGTGTTGTAACCCAGGGATGAGAAGAGAACATGGTGGAGGCAGCAGGACTGTTTGCCGTTCACACAGCAGGGAACAGCTGACATTACTGAACCCCAGTAACACAGGAGCAAGTGTAGACTGTGCTAACAGCACTTCCGAGAAACAACTGGCGGTGTTGTAACCCAGGGATGAGAAGAGAACATGGTGGAGGCAGCAGGACTGTTTGCCGTTCACACAGCAGGGGAACAGCTGACATTACTGAACCCCAGTAACACGGGAGCAAGTGTAGACTGTGCTAACAGCACTTCCGAGAAACAACTGGCGGTGTTGTAACCCAGGGATGAGAAGAGAACATGGTGGAGGCAGCAGGACTGTTTGCCGTTCACACAGCAGGGAACAGCTGACATTACTGAACCCCAGTAACACGGGAGCAAGTGTAGACTGTGCTAACAGCACTTCCGAGAAACAACTGGCGGTGTTGTAACCCAGGGATGAGAAGAGAACATGGTGGAGGCAGCAGGACTGTTTGCCGTTCACACAGCAGGGGAACAGCTGACATTACTGAACCCCAGTAACACAGGAGCAAGTGTAGACTGTGCTAACAGCACTTCCGAGAAACAACTGGCGGTGTTGTAACCCAGGGATGAGAACAGAACATGGTGGAGGCAGCAGGACTTTTTGCCAGACACACAGCAGGGGAACAGCAGGCGTTCCTGAACCCCAGAAACACATCAGCGATTGTTTTCATCTGTGCATCTAACACTTCTGAGCAGCAACTGGCGCTGTTGAAGCCCAGGGTCAAGGAGGGTGTAGGCATAAAATATTGAGTTATTGCCTTGTTACGTGGCCATTGCAAATGTATGTACTTCAAACAAGAATAAATGAAGTTTTACTACGACAATAAAATGATGAATTTCAATTACAAGAATAGAAAAATATTTATACTTGACAGTCCTCTGTGGTTGATAACGTTTAATGGCTAACTGAAAATATGGTAACAAATTCAAAGCTTTCGAGACTACTCAGGTGTCTTCATCAGGCTAAGAGTAAAGCCAAAAATGAAGAATCACATATTTCTACACACAACAGGACACAGGAATAGCTAAGACAAGTGAGGGAGGGACAAGTGAGGGGAGACCGGCAACAAAAAGGAGAACAAGGATGAATTATCAGCGCCACACAATCACAGATAAATTAATGAATTTACCTGTGGCAAAAGACTTTTGTATGCCCGGTCATAGCATGATGGATATGGAATTACTGGTATTAAAATATAACTTCAAATATGAGAAACGTACAAAGTTTCAGAATATAAGCTCATCATGACCTTTGACACTGTTAGTGATGGAATGAATAGATCACATGGATTTATGTCATTCTATATCAATTAAGGAATCTGCGTCTATGCCCTTCCAGGGTCATGAAAACCCAAAAAAACACGCCAATGAGAGGGCAATCAAACTTTCTATCCTTATCTAGAACTGTTCCAATATTTATGTTCATCCCTGTGAGATAATGACAGTTCTGATACACGTCACTTACTTGTCTTACCTATTGCACTATTCCTGTGTCCTGTTGTGTATAGAAATATGTGATGCTTAATTTTTTTATTTAGTCTTTGCCTGATGAAGAGACGTGAGTAGCCTTGAAAGCTTGCAATTTGTTTCCATCTTTTCAGTTATCCATTAAAAGGTATCAACCACTGCTGACTCTGAAGTCTAAATATTTTTCTATCTACTGGCTAACACGGTACAAAGATACACATGTTTTCTAATTTCAAGAAGGAAAAATAAAGAAAATACAAATATAAACGCATATATGCACATGCCAAAAATAAATGGAACAACACAACACCAAAAAAATTGGTAACAAAATATAGTGTTGTAAATTTAAGAATAAAAGTCCATTTTTTTTTTTATGAATAATGCTTAAGGAACGCTATGTTAAACCATAACATAGTGAAGACAATGGATTTTGTAATAGTCACTCATCATCATCATCGCAAATTTTATGTGACAGTCACAGACATTTCAATTATTTAAGTTCATAAAATCGTAACTTTCTATAGCATGTATGACATGTCCAGCATGGACTCATCAATGTGATGATTGATGACACAATAATGTACGATAAAAAATAACCATTTAAAAAACATTAGGCATTGTTTGTCACAATTTAAGTGTGTGCCTGCAAGTGTAAGTGAAACAAAGGCTACGGATAGCAAAGGTATATTCTATGTCTGTATCAGACAGTGGACAGCCTCTGATGGGTAATGCCGATGTTATACTGTACGTCAATAAAGTCTGCGGCTGAAATCATGCATTTTTTGCTTGTAGAGTATTGAAGAGGGTAAAAGAATGTCTGGTTGCGCAAAGCTTTATCCGTCAACACTACCTTCCTACTGTCACGCGTAGGGTAGGGTAGCGTGTGGCAATTAGCTGACTATAAAATGTGAGGTTAGGCTGCGTTATTGCGCACTAGGGACGCAAAAAAAAATACAGCAGTAATAATTTAATGTGTAATACTCCACCTATGACAAACAAAAAAATTACGTTCCCTCTTTAACAATGTACAAGATAACAAGCCTAATGGTTGACGCTGACTTAATTGAGATACAGTATTACATCAACATTGTCCATGAGTAACTATGCACTGTGATACCTATATACCAGTATTAATTTATATCTCTTGTGGTTGTTTCAACAGCACTTGCAGGTATAACTACCTATTGTCAGTATGCATGATGCACTTTCTAGATGTAATAATTTATTATTGGACATTATTACCATGTTTACATGCTGGCCATTTCATATATGGTGTTTGAAGTTACAGTTGGCATCAGTATGTGTATTTTATAATGTCTGTCATAAATAAAACTCGTGATGATGATGATGAGGATTTAATGATTCGTACATCCATTGACTGCATTATCTTACAGGTACAGATAAAGTTCCTTAAAAAGCATTAATTCATAAGTATGAAATGTACTTTTATGCATTAATTTCAAAATGTGAAGAGTAGACTATGTTTTATTTTTTGTTACCATTTCTAATAGACATGTGCAGATATGCGCTGTGATGACAATTATTATTTGTCCATATTTGTCATAAAAATGTATCATTCTAGGCCTGCAAAACTTCACAATTTCATGTTTTCAGCATAACAAGCAGGGTGACGGCTCTTCCCTATTTGGAGCATGTTGGTCATATGTTTTTCTGTCCATGTGTCGGGAACAGGAGACTTCTTGCCGTTCACACAGCAGGGGAACAGCTGGCGTTACTGAACCCCACTAACAGTAGAGCTTGTGTTTTGTTCTGTGGACACGACACTTCTGAGCAGCAACTGGCAGTGTTGGAGCCCAGGGAGTAGAGTTCAGGTGGTAGAAAGATGAACATAACAGGAGACATGGATAACGTTGCGAACCAGTTATTTAATCTGAAAACGGACAGACAAATTCTGCCGAGATCCATGCCTTGTTAATTTTCAGAAAAGTAAGCCGGTCTACATTATCGGAGGATAGTCGCATGCGACGGTCTGTTAGTACACCACCTGCAGCACTAAAGACGCGCTCCGATAATACACTGGCAGCAGGGCAAGCCAGCACCTCCAATGCATACTGGCTAAGCTCTGGCCATGTATCCAGCTTAGAGACCCAAAACTTGAATGGGGAAGAGCCATCTGGGAGTACACTGAGAGGCAAAGCCAAGTAGTCTGTCACCATCTGACGGATACGTGCCTCCCGCTGACTGGAGCCCTCTCGGATGGTGTAGACATTTGTGGCGCTGCCACAAAACTTTGCCACATTTTTAACATACTGGTCTTTCCCTGTGCAGAGGCACTGCGTGTGTTCCCTCTTGTTGCAGAGCTCTCTACACTGCCTCGACGCACAGAGCTGCTTTGTAAAGCAGTAGCAGCAGCAGTGCTCTCGGCAGTAAGGTAGAACATTAGGGATTGCACCAGTGTGTCTTGGTACTCCCGCATTTTACGCTCCCGGTTCAACGGTGTGATGAGGCTTTTGACGTTGTCCCGGTAGCGAGGGTCTAGGAGGGTGTACACCCAATAATCAGACGTCGTGAGAATGTGGGCGATGCGGCGGTCGTTTCTTAGGCACTGCAGCATGAAATCAACCATGTGCTGCAGACTCCCAACTGGCAAAGAAACGCTGTCCTCTGCAAGAGGCGTCATCTCTGCCTGCTCTGCATCACCCCACCCTCGCTCTACATACTGACTAGAGCGTTGTGTACCTCCCTCTGGAGCGATGTCTTCCTCCTCCATTGACTCCTCCTCCTCATCCTCCTCACAAAGTGAGCCCTGCCCAGCCCTTTGTGAGGAACCACGTTGCGCTGACTTTCCAGAAGGTGATGGAATTTGTGACTCCTCATCCTCCACCTCTTCCAAAACCTCATCCCTTATTGCTTGCAGTGTTTTTTGAAGCAGGCAGATAAGGGGGACAGTCAGGCTGACTAGTGCATCATCTGCACTCGCCATCCGCGTTGACTCATCAAACGCACGCAAAACGTGGCACATGTCCTTCATAGTGGCCCACTCATTAATGGTGAAGTGTGGACGGCGCAAATTGCGTGTTGATTGCGCCTGATGCAGCTGATACTCCATTACTGCTGGCTGCTGCTCACACAACCGCTCCAACATATGTAACGTTGAATTCCACCTGGTGGATACGTCACATATGATGCGATGTTCAGGAAGGCGCAATCTGCGTTGCAGAGCTGCAATGCGCGATCTGGCCATGCTGGAACGTCGCAAGTGAGCGCACTCTAGGCGGACCTTGTGCAGCAGTGCATCAAGATCCGGATAGTCCCTCAAAAAACTCTGCACGACCAAGTTGAGCACATGTGCCAGACATGGTATGTGAGTGAGTTTGCCAAGGCCCAGAGCTGCCACCAGATTTCGGCCATTGTCACACACTACCAAGCCTGGCTGGAGATTCGCTGGCAAAAACCACACGTCGCTCTCCTGCTTGATGGCATTCCAGACCTCCTGCGCTGTGTGCTTCGATTCCCCATGGGAATTAATTTCAGAACGGCCTGTTGCCGTTTGGCCACGGCTGTGCTCATATCGGTCGCATCAGGTAAGCGTCCACGGGTCCATGTGGAGGTAGACCGTGACGGCTCCTGCAGCGATGATTCTGAGGAACTGGAGTAGGAGGAGGAGTCAATGTGGACAGACTTGATTCCGGCAATCCTTGGAGTTGGCAGAACACGTACAGCGCCACTCGCAAGATCTGTACCCGGCTCCACAACATTCACCCAATGGGCAGTGAGTGAAAGGTATCGTCCTGGCCATGGGTACTGGTCCACGCATCGGTGGTCAGGTGGACCTTGCTACTGACGGCGTTTAGTAGCGCTTGTTTAATTTTTGCCTCAACATGCTTTTGCAGACCAGGGACGGCTTGCCTGCTGAAATAAAATCGGCTGGGCACATTGTATTTTGGGACTGCCAATGCCATTAATTCACGGAAACTGTCAGTCTCCACCAGCCTGAATGACAGCATTTCAAGGGACAGGAGTTTTGCAATGCCAGCATTCAGAGCCTGTGCTCGTGGATGGTTTGCCGAGTATGGCCGTCTTTTATCCCATGCCTGTGCTACCGATGGCTGTTTTGTGGCCTGGGTGTGTGAGGATGACAGGGAACTTGCAGCTGTGGGTGGAATAACACTGTGTCTCTGGACAACAGTGACAGAGGTTCTTCCATGGCGATCCTTTGAGGAAGCCGAACCAGCTGTGTGTGAACTGGAGGAAGAGGCTCCAACACGAGCTGAAGATGAGGTGCTGCTGTAGGTTGGCCTACATCTCCAGTGTGTCTTTGTAACTCAACAAAGTGCTTTGACCGCACATGTTTCCACATATTTGTTGTATTAAGGTTACTGACACTTTACCTCTTTTAATTTTTTGATTACACAGCTTGCATTTGACATAGCAAATATCATCTGCAACTGTATCAAAAAAGGACCACGCAGAGCAAGTCCTGGGAGCGCCCGGTTTGGCTGTTGGAAGAGAACTGCTCCGAACGGGTGCCAAACTGGAGGCTACAGGCAAGCGAGTCTGCAGCCTACCTCTCCCTACTGTTTGGACCGTTGGGGCAATCTCTTCCTCAGAGCTGCTCCCACCACCTTCCTGTTCCTCACGCCATGTTGGGTCTTGGACCTCATCATCTCCACCACTACCCTCTTCCAACACCTGCTGCTGTTGGGTGGTCTGGCCAGCACCATGCTCAACAGAAACTGGCAAGTGAGTCTCATCATCATCAGATGCGTTCTGCGGTGTGCTGACCATCGGCACTGGCTCACCCGCCTCTTCAGATTCAGAGAGACACAGCTGTTGCGCATCACTGCATACTGCCTCTTCTTCACATTCCAGATGCTGCTTGGCTGGGCCCCTGTTTGCAGGCCAACAGATTCTGAGAACAGAAGCAGAGACTCAGCTGGCTCCTGTACAGAGCTCTCTGACTGCCTGGGCAATTTGGCAGGCGGTGAAGAGACTGATGGTTGTTCAACAGTGCTGTGGTCCTGAGAGGAGGTGGAAGCTATTGAAGTCGATGCATTGGCTGCCATCCAACCAACAACGGCTTCAATTTGTTCTTCACGCAGCAGGGGGGTACGCTGAGCTCCTACAAAAGTGCGCATAAAGGAACGCTCACGGGAAAACTGGTGGATGCTGTGTCACTGGGTGCGGCAGCAGCCACAGAATCCCCACATCCTCTCCCTGCTGCAAATCCACGGCCACGACCACGACCACGTGCCTTACTCACTGACTTCTTCATCTTGGTAGATTGATAAAGAAAGTCAGAAAAGTTATAAGGCCTAAGTGTGGTTATTCCTCACAGACTACAGTGAACCCTGCAGACAACTGTTCAGTATCTGTGAAAGGCCCCTTTGTGTACTTCTATAGTGTTTGCAACCAATGTATTGTATACGGATGGAAGCGCGTCACACTAATAGATTAGATTTTTTTCCACTAAATGGAGCAGCACCAATTAGAGAAAAATGTGAAGGATGAGGCAGTGACACACGCTCAGCAGACTACAACCGGCAGTGGTTGAAGAACAAACTGGAGCGTAATCTGCACTCACAAAATGAAAAGCTCACAGACTACAGTGAACACTGAAACACAACTGTTCAGTAGCTGTTAAAGGCCCCTTTGTCTACTTCTATAGTGTTTGCAACCAATGTATTGTATACGGATGGAAGCGCGTCACACTAATAGATTAGATTTTTTTCCACTAAAATGGAGCAGCACCAATTAGAGAAAAATGTGAAGGATGAGGCAGTGACAAACGCTCAGCAGACTACAACCGGCAGTGGTTGAAGAACAAACTGGAGCGTAATCTGCACTCACAAAATGAAAAGCTCACAGACTACAGTGAACACTGAAACACAACTGTTCAGTAGCTGTTAAAGGCCCCTTTGTCTACTTCTATAGTGTTTGCAACCAATGTATTGTATACGGATGGAAGCGCGTCACACTAATAGATTAGATTTTTTTCCACTAAAATGGAGCAGCACCAATTAGAGAAAAATGTGAAGGATGAGGCAGTGACAAACGCTCAGCAGACTACAACCGGCAGTGGTTGAAGAACAAACTGGAGCGTAATCTGCACTCACAAAATGAAAAGCTCACAGACTACAGTGAACACTGAAACACAACTGTTCAGTAGCTGTTAAAGGCCCCTTTGTCTACTTCTATAGTGTTTGCAACCAATGTATTGTATACGGATGGAAGCGCGTCACACTAATAGATTAGATTTTTTTCCACTAAAATGGAGCAGCACCAATTAGAGAAAAATGTGAAGGATGAGGCAGTGACACACGCTCAGCAGACTACAACCGGCAGTGGTTGAAGAACAAACTGGAGCGTAATCTGCACTCACAAAATGAAAAGCTCACAGACTACAGTGAACACTGAAACACAACTGTTCAGTAGCTGTTAAAGGCCCCTTTGTCTACTTCTATAGTGTTTGCAACCAATGTATTGTATACGGATGGAAGCGCGTCACACTAATAGATTAGATTTTTTTCCACTAAAATGGAGCAGCACCAATTAGAGAAAAATGTGAAGGATGAGGCAGTGACACACGCTCAGCAGACTACAACCGGCAGTGGTTGAAGAACAAACTGGAGCGTAATCTGCACTCACAAAATGAAAAGCTCACAGACTACAGTGAACACTGAAACAAACTGTTCAGTAGCTGTTAAAGGCCCCTTTGTCTACTTCTATAGTGTTTGCAACCAATGTATTGTATACGGATGGAAGCGCGTCACACTAATAGATTAGATTTTTTTCCACTAAAATGGAGCAGCACCAATTAGAGAAAAATGTGAAGAATGAGGCAGTGACACACGCTCAGCAGACTACAACCGGCAGTGGTTGAAGAACTAACTGGAGCGTAATCTGCACTCACAAAATGAAAAGCTCACAGACTACAGTAAACCCTGCAGACAACTGTTCAGTAGCTGTGAAAGGCTCCTTTCTGTACTTCTATAGTGTTTGCAACCAATGTATTGTATACGGATGGAAGCACGTCACACTAATAGATTTGATTTTTTTCTAATATAATGGAGCTGCACCAATTCCACTAAATAAAATAAAAAAAAAAAAGAGTCAGTGACACGTGCAGATGCCTACAAACAGCGGTGGATGCAGAGCAAACTGCAGCGTCACTGCACTGTCACACACACACCTTGCACAGAGCTGTTAAAACAACACTGGCAAAATGAAGCTTTACACAGCGGTTGGTAAACTAGCCTGCCTAAAGCACAGTAGTACACAAAATCGCAATATCTAACTGTCCCTCAGAGTGAGCAGAGTAGCGTTCTGTCCCTAACTGAGTTCACAGCACAGTGACGCTAAAATGGCCTGCGGCGCCTTTTATAGTGCATTCTGACATCATTTCAGCAGCCAATCACAGCCATGCCATTAGTTAAGATGACCGCAGCATTACAGGATGTGCCCACACTTCATAAGATTCATCATTGGCTGACTAACATCACATTGCCTCTCAAAGAATTATGGGAACTTCCGATTCCGGTATACGATATTGAAAAAGTATCGGAATTAAGTATCGGAATTCCGATAACGCGAATATCGGCCGATACCCGATACTTGCGGTATCGGAATGCTCAACACTACTCGTGACATATTGTACTTCATGTTAGTGGTAAAATTTATTCGATATAACTTGCATTTATTTATTACAATATGGAAATATGGTGAAAATTTAGAAAATGTTGCAATTTTCAAACTTTGAATTTTTATGCCCTTAAAACAGAGAAATATGTCACACAAAATAGTTACTCAATAACATTTCCCACATGTTAACTTTACATCAGCACAATTTTGGAAACAAAATTTTTTGTTATGAAGTTATAGGTTAAAAATTGACAAGCAAATTTTCATTTTTACCACAAAATTTATAAAATCATTTTTTTAGGGACCACCTCACATTTGAAGTCACTTTGAGGGTCTATATGGCATAAATAGTCAAAAGTGACACCATTCTAAAAACTGCACCCCTCAAAAACCACATTCAAGAGGTTTATTAACCCTTCAGGTGCTTCACGGGAATTTTTGGAATGTGTAAGAAAAAAATGAACATTTAACTTTTTAGTCACAAAATTTATCTTTTACAAACATTTTTTTTTATTTTCACAAGGGTAAAGGAGAAATTGACAGATAAAGTTGTTCTCCAATTTGTCCTGAGTATGTTGATACCCCATATGTGGGGGGAACCACTGCTTGGGCACACGGCAGAGCTTGGAAGGGAAGGAGCACCATTTGACATTTTCAAACCAAAATTGGCTGGCATTGAGATCGGACGCCATGTCGCGTTTGGAGAGCCCCTGATGTGCCTAAACAGTGGACATCCCCAATTCTAACTCCAACCCTAACCCAAACACACCCCTAACCCTAATCCCAAACCTAACCCTAATCCCAACCCTAACCGTAATCCAAACCCTAACCCCAACTCTGGCCCTAACCCCAACTCTAGCCCCAACCCTAGCCCTAACTTTAGCCCC
>JARQOD010011287.1:0-23996 GCA_033576555.1 Oophaga sylvatica
CCCCTTCAGGTTATAGCTCACCAAAAAAAAACAAAAAAGCCGACAGAAAAGGGGGACAGAGGCATATAATTTGACATTTAAAAAAAAATTTTTTTAAAACACTCCCCAAGACCACTAGCGTGCAAAAGTCTTCCCGCTTGGGCAGACAAAAACGCATGAGAGGCATCCCCACATTTTGAAAAATAACCCATTGCCCCCTTTCGGAAACTCATGACGTGTGCCCCGACACCACTCTATCCATGGGGGGGTTCAGAATTTGGTTAAAAGGCAACACCTTTCCACGTTTATTTCTTGTCACGCAAACGTCTGTCAATTTGAATCGTTAAAGACTTGAATATTGAGACCAGGGGGGCGGGGAAATTCCCCCCCTTAAAAATCCTTTTTTTACCCTAAACCCCCCCTTTCCCCGGAAAAGGGCTCCCCAAAGCGCTTTTTTTCCCCATTTGGTCGGACTCCCAAACTAGGGAAAATCTTGACTTTTATAACTCCCCTCATAAAGCCCTTTTTAATCCCAAAAAGACTTTTTCAGCTTGATGTCCCTTTAGGCCATGTAAAAAAACCCAAAGCCTAAAAAATGATCAACATCAAAAAAAAAGGGGACCCAGGTGCAGGGGAAAAACCCCAAAACCCTGGGATGCGCGCAGGAGAGAATGAAATTTTTAAACCCTCTGGGGGTTTTCCCTGAGGACTTTTTTTTAAAGGGCCCAAAAAAACTTTTAATTTTTTAAAATTTTCAAAAACCCTTACCCCACCCCCCCCATAAAAATCGGCTGGGCCCCCCCCGGGGGTTTCCCAAAAACAAAAAACCTAGCAATTTGGTAGCAATACTCCGACCTCAGGGGAAAAGGCTGACCCAAAAAGGCCCCAAACAACTGTAAAAACCCCATTGAGGGGAAAGATCCTCCCCAGCCCCAGAGAAAAAAAAAAAAAAAAAAAAAACAAAAAAAAAATTCTTGACAACTTGAAAACCCTTTTTTTTTTTTCAAAATATTTTTTCCCCCCTGTGGGGACCTAAAATTTTAAAATTTTTTTGGCCCCGGGATACTGTTATGTTTCGGCAGCTGAGGGGAAAGGCAAAAAGACAAACCCCCAGAGCATTGGAATCTATGAGTTTTCAGTCCCCGACAAACCCCCCAAAATGAGGCACCCCTGGTTTTTCCCTATTTTGGTCCTAGCCCCCACGCCTTTGAAAAAACTAAAACCCCAAATTTAGAAATGGGGAAAGCTATCTGCCCCGGAGAAAAAACCCCAAAGATAATAAAAAAGCCCCAAACTGTAATGGGGTTAGCCCGAAAAATACTGACACAGAAAAAAAATAGTATGGCAAACGGGGGCCCAAACTAAAAAATAGAAAAGGACAGGAAAAGGGGACTTACTGCAACCCCCGAAAAAACCCGAAAACACCATCTTTCCCTTTTTTAAAAACACCTGAGATCACACCCCTTACCCCAAATTATTTTTTGGTGAAACCCCAAAAAACAAAAAAAGACCCCCTGAAAAAACGGGAAAAAAACAAAAATACAAATTTTAGGGGCAAAACAAAAATGAGGGGGAAAACCCCCCGGGAAAGGGGCCCCAAGGCCCCCACAGAAGTGCCCCCCCGGAAAAAACCCCAAAAAAATTTCCCAAAAACCCCCCAAAAAAGAAGAAAAAACTTTTTCTTTAGCAGGAAGCCCCGACCGCCCCCAAAGGGTACAAGGAAACAGGAATGAAGATTCAGCCCCGAACAAATTTATCCCCGGCCCCCTGATGGAAAGGGGGCTCCCTTATATAAAAACCCCTCAGAAAAACCTGTTCCCCCCCCCCATTTTTTACGGGGCAGCCCCCGCACCGTTTAACCCCCAAAAAAACCTTGCCCCAAAAATTTATTTCAAAAACCCCTTACTACGATTTTCCCTGCCAGATTTTTTTTTAGGGGATGAGCTAAGTTTTTTAATTTTTAAAAAAATTTTAAATTGTTTTTTTTCCTTTTAAAAACCCAAGCCTCAGGGGGAAAAAACCCCAGCGGGGTTTTTTAAATTTTATCTCTCTCCCGCGCGGCATTTTCGGGGTTGGGCTTTTTCCCGACCCTGGGGGTCCTGTTTGAGGGGGATGTTTTATGCATTTTTTTAGGCTTTGGGGGTTTTTGTTTGATGGGGGCCCAAGTCACTGATCAAACTGAAAAAAACCCTTTTTGGCAATTTTAAAAAGGGTCTTTATGCGTGAGTTATTTTGTCGAGTTCCCTTTGGGGGGCATCCCCCCAAATGGAATTTTACGACGCTTTGGGCTTTTTGGAAGGGTCTGTCAATAAAGTAAGGTGTTTGGGGGGTTCTCTTCCCCCTGGTCTCAAAAAAATTTTTTTTTCTTAGCCCTTCAAATGGGCGACGTTTTTGGCGGGAAAAAGTATGCGTGGATGGTGTTGCCTTTTTAACCTGTTCTGAACTAGCGTTTTGATAAGTGGGTTGGGCACAGCGCATGAGTTTCGAAAAACGCAAGGGGGGTTTTTTTTACTGTTGGGGGGTGCCCCCTTTCTATTTTTTTTGCCCCAAGCGGGGAAGGTTTTGCTGCCGTTTTTTTTGGGGATTGTTCGACAAGGTTTTTTTTTAAAAATCACTCTTTTATGCTCTCCCGTTTTTTTTTTGCTCGGGTTTCGTTGATTTGGAAGGGGTATTAAACCCCCTGGATTTTGATTTTGCTAAAAAATTTTGGGGGTTTTCCCCCGAACCCCCCAGAAAAATTTTTTCCCCAAGGGGGGGGATTTCCCCTTTGGGTGAAATAAACCCCAGTCTCTCCAGGATAATGAGGGGGTTTTTCCTGACATCATAGTGCTGTTTAAAATTTTTGGTTCTGTATAATCTGCATGATATTATGACTGGGTTCCTTGGTTGCAGTTCATAACCCCGTTTTGGATTGGAAATCCCGTGTCTGAAAACCCGTTGGGGTGCCAAAAGGTTAATACCAACCCTCCTGTTTTTCCCCTTCCCCCCCGGTCAGGATTTTCCCCCACTTTTTGGGTTGATTTTTCTGATGTGCTTAGCCCAAAAAAATCTGCATCCTTGCCTCCCCTAGGAGCCCTGATGGCTATTGAATTTGGCTGTATTAAATTCCCCAAAAGGGCGCCTTTTTAAAATTGTCTGTACCTGAACATGACCTTGCGGGCTTTTAATTTAAAAGGGTCTTGGGGAAGGGTTTATATCGACCATCCTCTTCCCCCTTTTTTGCCCTTTTTTCTTTGTGGCCAAAAAGGATGGGTTTTTTTTAAAGGGCCCTGTTTTTTTTATCGTTTTTTTGAACAAATTACTGTAAAATACTTTTCCTTACCTTTGATTTTTTACCTGTTTTCCCGGGGGAAAAAAGCTACTTGGTTTTCAAGGGTTTTAAACCCCCCGGGGGGATATAAACCCCTTTTTTGCATTAAGTACGGGGGAAAGAATGGGGAAAAAGGCATTCAATTTTCCCCCCAGGGGGATTTTGGTACCTTGTGATTTTCCCTTTGGGCCCCTAAAGCTCCTTTTGTCTTCCAGTCCTTCTGAATGACTTTTAGGGATTTTGGGGTAAATTTTGATTGTTTATTTTTTGGGGGGTATCTTGATTTTTCTAAGACTGGGACTCTCTGTGAAACTTTTTTTGAATGTATTCCCAAATTTTGAGAGGAATGCCTTATGGGAAGGGAAAAAGTGTCTTTTTGGGTACAGGGATCTCTTTCTGGGTTCATTTTTTCCCCATCGTTTTTGAAGGACCCGGTCAAGGTTAAGGCCATCCGTATTGGGCCAATTTTCTTCATTAAAAGGGTTTTAAAAAATTTTTTTGGGTTTTCCAAAAATTTTTTCAAATTTATTGGTAATTTTCCCTTTTTTGTTAAACCATTGACTGATTTGACCAAAAGGGTTTGATGTGGTAATTGGTCTCCGAGGCAGTTTTGCATTTCAGGAACTTAACAGAGATTCCCCTTTTTGTCCTTTCAGGGCGCCTGTTTTTTCTTCCCTTTTTGGGTGGAGGTTGATGCCTCTGAAAGGGGAGGTGCCGTTTTGTCCCAAAAAGATCCAGAGCCTTAAAAGAAACCCTTGTGTTTTTTTTCTCTCGAAAAATTTTCTTTATGAACAAAATTTGCTGGGAAATGGGGATTACGGCCATAAAGTGGGTTTTTTGAAGGTGGAGACATTGGTGGGGGGACCAAAAAACATCAGGGGGTGGCCCTTTTTACGGCCCTAAAAATCGGTTTATCGGGAAATTTCCCCCCAAGCGATCAATCCTAAACGGCCAGGGGGGCCTTTTTTTTTTCACACGTTTTAATTTTTGGGTTTCCTTTTCTTCCTGGCACTAAGAATTTTAAAGGGGGGGATGCCCTCTGGGAGTTTCGGGATCCCCTATTTATCTGACTTCGTTATTTTAAAGGGGGGGTTCTTTCCGTTTACCCAATTTGAGCTTGCTTGGGGGGGTGTCAGGGGGATAGGCCAAGCGCTGCCTTTTTAAAAAAATTTTTTTGCCCGGGGGCCGTAAAAAGGGTTTTTCTGGCATTTTCCTTGGTGGGCTCCCGGTTTTTGGTCCAAGATTGGGTTTAGGGTTTTTTGGGTGGCCAAATTTGCCGGATGTCGTAATTTTTGTGACCCCCGGGGACTTGCTTGCTCCAACCTTTTTCCCTCGCCAGGGGTTGAGCTTGGCTTGCCAAGAACCAGGAAAAAATTTTGGTTTTTCTTTCCCCGCCCTCCCTTTTCCGGAATAAACATATGGTGATTTTTATAGGTTTTCCAAGTGATACATCTTGTCCTTACCTAAGTTGCCTTCCTCCTCTGAATTGGTCCTTTTTCCTTCAGCAGTGGTTCGTTTACCCAAAACCCCCGAGAACTTTTTTCTGACAGAATCCAGTTTGTTTCCGTTTTGGAGGACCTTTTGTTCTAAATTGGTTTTCTTGTTTTTCCCCCCCCCGATTTCTCCTCACCCCAAAGGGCAAAAAGAAACAAACCAGCAGGAGACTTATCTAAATGTTTTTGTCGTGATCGGTGATGGGATCTTTTTCCTTTGGCTGGTTTGCTCTTAAAAATAGGGTCCCGCCACTTTGTTCTCCTTTTTTCTTTTTAAATTTTGGGGTTTCCCCCTTGATTTTCTTTGGGGCGAGGGGGGCTTCTGTCGTCCCGTGTTGATTTTGTGGAGCGTATGCAACAGATTTGGGCCGGTGTGGAGAGGTTTCCCTCTCGGGGGGGGGCCCCCCGCGGGTTTTCTAAGGCATGGGGTGATGGTCCTCGGTTTAAAGGGGGGATTTGGGCGGTTCCTAAAAAAATATTCCTATGGAGTGGCATCTCCAAATTTAAACCTAGGTTCTTGGCCTTTATAAGATCATGGAGATTTTAATCCGTTTTTTCTTTGCTTTTTCCGGGACTTTAAGACCCATAACGGCCCCAAGTCCTTGTTAAGGGGTTTTGGCCCCTTTTTCCCACGCTTTGCCCCCGACCCTTTCTGGTTGGGGAATTTGGAGTTTGTGGTTGAAAAATTTTGAATTCTCGTTTTTTTAGACGGAAAATTCCCGTTTTGGTTAAGGGGAGATTAGGGGGAGGGAAAACAATTCTTGGGTGTTTGTTGGCATCCATGTAGGGATCACCGTGCGTTTTAAGAACTCTCTTGACCAACCTGGGTTGCTCAAGTGGGGTTCGGGGACCCCCCCCAAGGGGGGGGGACGTTGTGAATGGGGGTTGAAAAAGTTTGAAGGGCCCCCCCTGGGGGGTTTCAACCCTACAAATGCCCCTAAAATTGTGAGGAGGGGAATCAGGTGTTACGACTGGCAAAATAAGGGATCGCCTTCCCACAGGGTTGCCGGGGAAATTTTCTGGCCAACCTTGAGTCCTGTTTCCCCTTTTGCCTGCTGGTTTTGTCGCATCCGCTACAGATAAACCCCTTTTTTTTTTTTGTTTTTTTCTTATTTTTTCATTTTTCCTGCCTTCTGTGGGGGCCTTCGGTCCCCTCCGGGGGCTTTTGCCCCCCTCCGTTTAGTTCAGCCACGATTTGTATTTTTTGCTTTTTCCATTTTTTCAGTGGCTGCTGTTTTGATTTTGTTTCACCGAGAATTTTTTAGGTGGAGGGGCGTGTGATCTCGGGTACTTTGAAATTTTAGAGTTGGGCTTTCGGGGGTTTTTTGGGATTGCAGTAGAATGCCTTCCTTTCCTTTCTATTTGGGTAGTTTGGGCCCCCAACGTTTGCTAATACTATTTTCGTCTGTGTCATATTTAATCTTGTCTAAACCGCAATTACAGTTTGGGGGCTTTCTAGTTTTTTGGGGATCCTGACCGGGCAGATAGTTTTCCCTCTTTCTATCTTTAGGTGTATAGTTTCTCCAGGCTTTTTGGCGAGGCTCAAAGGACCAACGTAGGGACGTCCAGGGCTGCCTTAGTTGTGGTGGTTAGTCAGGGTACTGCAACTCATAGTTTCCCAAAACTTCTCTGGTTTATTCCCTTTTTTTACCGCACCCTCGCTAAGAAACATAACACCCCCCCATCACACGGCCTCCCATATCATTAATCCTTTCCCCCTTCATCATCATGGCCTCCCCATTATCATCAATGCCTCCATCATAAATTTCCTCGCCAAAAATTATCAATGCCGTCCACCATTATCATGGCCTCCCCATCATCATAAGGCCCCCCCATTATCATCAAGCCTGCCATCATCATACTCTCCCCATTTCACAATGCCTCCCATCATCATTATCGCTCTCATAAATCAATGTCTGCCATCATCACACACGGGGGACAGCACACAGCAAAACAGCACTCTCTAAATACATACATACACACACACATACACACACAAAATTTACACACAACAAGGACCGCACTACTACACACAGACACACACAACACATACACGACCATCTCACCTTCTGGGGATCGCACCCCCCTCGCCACACCGGCCGCGAATGATGACGTCATTTCAGCGGCGCTGCTGGGAGGGGAAGCGCCGGGGCGCCCCGGGAGCCCGGAGCTCCCGGCGCGGAGGCACGGAGAGGGGTGAGTATTGTGCCAGCTCCTGCGGGGCTCTGAAAGCGGGGGGGGCCCACGGCGGCGTTTAAAAACGCTCTCCTCCACAACGGGCGCGGGGGGCCAGAGGGCGAGTGGGCCCCCCCCCTTTGCCTCGGGCCCGGCACTTCCCCGGGGTTTTGGGCCGGGTGCTGACGCCGGCCTGCTCCAGTGTTTAGACCTCTCCATACTTGCTTCCATGTGTCCTGTCTGTGGCCCCAGGCTTCTACCCCCTGCTCCTTACTTCTTCCAGTCCCCTGTCTGCCTCGGCCTCCATGCTTCTTTCCTCCCAAAAACCTGTTTTAAAATTGTGCCTGTCTGCCTGCGTCCATTGCTTTAGTACCCTCCATATTGCTTTTGTGTCCTCCCCCCGGGGGCCCCCTGCTTCATACCTTTCATACTGCCCCCATGTGTCCATTCCTGCGGCCCCAGGGCTTCTAACCCCTTACCCCAATTTTTTTTAGATTTAAATTCAGTTTTTCTCGGGGGCCTGGAACTGAGGCATGAAAAAGGGAAATAAGAAAGGAATTTCCCCTTCATTTTTTAAAAATCCCCCCTGAATAAAGGATACTCTTGTGGAAGCGAAAATCAGGGCAAAGGCAAAGAGGAAAGTTTGGTTAAGAAAAAGTATGTTACGGGTTAAAATAATAATTTGTATTAACTCCATATATGGAATTCCGCTTCCTGCTTCAGGGTGAATAAGCCCCTTCATTAGCAATAAAGAGTAGGTAAATTTTCCACCCTTTGGTTTGGGGTTATTCTCTCGGGGGCCACCTTTTTCCAGGAGAAAAGGGTTAACAAGATAACAGCCCCCGACAACACTGGCGCCCGAACAGGACCTAGTTTTTTATTCTGAGAAGCCTGACCGGCCGGGGCGTGGGGGGGACGAGCCTTCTTTGGTGATATCATACAGCCTGGGGTAAGAAAAATTATTTATTCAAACCAAAAAATCACTGTAAAGTGGACTTTCCTTCCCCAGCGGCGGCTTTTCCAGGTAAATCACGGATTCCCCGGTCAGGGGCCCCTTTAACCAGTAACCCCCCGATTAATTGCAGTCCCCCTTTTCCTTTTTAAAAATGACATATGGGGACCAATGATTGTGTTGTGGGGTTTTTCTTGGTGGTTTGTTGGATTGCATTGGTTTTTGGGTACAATCTTGGAAAGCACATGAATGGGGTTAGAAACCTTTGTGGCCCATTGTCTAAGTGAGCAACTGTCTTTTGGGGACAAGTCTTTGGACGCAATTTCTGGGCAACTTGTTTGGGCAAGGGGGCCCCTTTTTTTGGGAGGGGGTAGAAAAAAGGGGGCCCAAAAAAAGCCAAGGAAACATTTCTCTAAAGATTTTTTTTGTGGCAGAGATTGTGAAAAGCAGGCATGAATGAAAAAAAGGGGAATTAACAGTGAAAATGGAAAAAGGTTCTTTAAAATACATCATGGATGTTGAGAGACAAAGGACTGTTGAAAAAAATGAACCTGGGAAGTGCGTGTATTACTTGAAAAAAAACTGAAGAATTAGGGGGGCGGAGACTTAGGAGACAAAAACAGGGTACTGTTTTTCCCCCTTCGCTTCCCCCCCCCCCCAGTAGAAAAGTAAACCAGGGGGCCCACAGACAATCCCCGGGTTAATAAAACAACTAACAGGGTTTTTAAGCACTTATAAAAGGGAAATTGGGGGGGGAAAAAAGATCGATAGCTGAAGAGAACATACAAGTGTTATATTTGTGGAACGGATCTGAGAATGCAGAAGTCATTCGCAAGCAGAGATAAAAGGGAGGGGAAGGGGGGAGCACAGGGTTTTTTTTTTTAGACCAAGGCTTCTACAGAAACAAACGGCAGGTGGGAGAGAGGACCACAAACTCGCAGGGTTTGACCAGCCCCCCCGGGGTATTCTGAGGATGCACGGTTTTTTTAGCAAATTTTGAATTTTTTTGGAATAGAACAAACAAAAAAACAAGGCTAAAAAGTGAAAGAAGGTAAG
This sequence comes from Oophaga sylvatica, assembly GCA_033576555.1. Taxonomy (NCBI): domain Eukaryota; kingdom Metazoa; phylum Chordata; class Amphibia; order Anura; family Dendrobatidae; genus Oophaga; species Oophaga sylvatica. Next base: position 8,966 of record JARQOD010011287.1, read on the forward strand.
TACGGAAAAGAAAGATAACGCAGAAATAATTGACCAATTGGAGATCATTAAAGCAGAGGATCAAGCAAAAATAGCAGGGGGGGCCCAACATGATTTAGCGCAGGCAAAAAGAAATTTTGACATCCCCCCCTGCTCCCTACCCCCCCACTCCTAATTGCCAGTCGGTGAACCTACAGGGGGATATAGGTTGAGTTCCAAGTGGAAGGGGGGGCAGACAATTCAAAATTACAGAAGGGGGACTATTTTTAAAAAAGTGATTTCCCCACCATGAATACCCTCCTTATAATCCTATTATCCTGTCCCCGCAAAAAAAGATTCCCCGAAATTCAAGGAACCACTGTACACCACACAAAAGGTATTCCCGGGGTCAATGAAATTTTTTTGGGGGAATGATGTTTTCCAATAAAAAGCACTTTTTGATATTATCCGGGATGCACTATGACCCGGGGTTTAAGCCAGCATTTTTGGGAAAAATCATGTGCTAACTTGAAAATTTGGAACAAAAAATTTCCTTAATGTTGGAAGGGTGGATACCGCATTTTTTCTGGGCTTTCAGAAAAACGATGTGGGAATTTAAAAGGGTGCCCCGTCGGGGTCAAATTAAAGCCAGGTGCAATCCCCCCCCACGAGACTACCTCTTAAGTTCACTCAAGAGCGGAAAGTACAATTACGAAAAGGTAGCAAGTGTGTTTTAGTTAAAACCACCCCCCCCCTTGGGGCGCAGGCCTGACTAGTTTTATCAGTACCCTTTAAACAGAAAAAAAAATCCGCTTCCCCCTTAATACGGGTTAAAATCTCTATGTATTGGTGGTACAATAAAAAATTAAATTTTTTTCCAGAACTCAGGGGCTGCTTGGTTCACATTTTAAATTCCCCAAGTTATTTTTTATAATTTGAGATTACTGTTTTGGGCCCCCCCAGGAAAAGGTCGTATTGCAAAAATCATCATGTTGTTCTGACCAACTGGTTAAACGTCAAAGGATAAGCTCAATTTTGAAAAACTTCGTTTTTTTTTTTTGGGCTTGCATTCACCGGGGGGCGACACTCCAGCGCTCCAAAAAAAACGTCAAATTTTTCCTATTCCTGTTAATGTTGCCGCTCAAAGGGGCATTTTTTGGAGGTTTCCTTTTTCGGCGGGGGTTCATGCTGTATCAACCTCATGCAGCCTCTCATGACTGTTCACCATTGTGCCTTTTAAAAAAATCCGAAGGAAAAATGTTTTTATTCTCCAAAAACAGGATTGTCACCCCCAGGGAACCCCCAAAAAAAATACCATTACCCTTTTTCCACGAAACAGGGCCCCGGGGCAGGGGTATTGACCATTAATGGGGGGAATCAAAGGCCTGTAGCCATTTCAGGGAAGACTGATGCAGGCTAGAGGGGCCCCGTCCGTGTACAGCATACAGCTGTAGGAATTGTTCAAAAAATGTCGATATCGTTTTGATCACCACTCCGTATTAAACCCATGTGTATATCCATACTGAACAGGTGCAACCGGCACACCTTTTAGCGCACGTCACCTTCGATTGCAATGTCACTTTAATCCCCCAAATTTTTTTTTTGCAGAATTCCACACAAAAACCCCCACATTGTTGCCTCCCCGGACGGGGGAGGTCAGTAGGGGATTGTAAAAAGAAGATCAAGAGGAGTTCCCTCATGATTTTGTTCACTTAGGGGGCCCGGAAACAGCGGGGCCAAAACCCCCCCGTGTTTAAAAATGAAGACAAAATTTTTATTTTAATTTTTGTAGAGGATCTCGCCCCAAAATGACTCGGTTTACCCCTTTCCCCACCGGTATGCCATCGTTTTCCCCGAATGCGGGGGTCAAAACAAACCAATGCTCCCACATCAGTCCCCGGGGGGCTGAACTTAAGGCTCTGACCGAGGCCTGTAAGATAGCAAGGGGAAATTTTTTAAAAATTACACAGTTCTAGAACCATTCGTAAGCCATTTTTTGGTCCAATTGGAAAATTAGGGATTCCTGAGGGGAGCAGGAACCCCTTAAAATGCGACGCATCCAGCATTTTAAATTATCATTACAATTAAAAAAGAGGTACGTCATAAAAATTAAAGCACATACCGAGCACTGATCAGGTGAGTAAAGGAAAAAAGCAATGGCCGATGCAGCAGAAAAAAAACCCATAGCCCCCCCAAGGGGGAACAGCACCCGGTAAGCGCTCCCAAAAAACCCTTTTGTCGGAACCTTATCCCAAGCGGGGTCAGGTGCGCCAGGGGAATAAAAAAGTGGGAAAAAGAAGGTGCATGTTGAATGAAGCAAAGGGGGGAGGGGGGAAAAGGGATGCCGATGTTCCAAAGGGGCGTTGTACCCGGGGGTGCCCAATGCTACGGGGCCAAAACCCACCAGCCAAAAAACTGCTGTAATAGCGGAGCAAAGCATTGGTAGCACCAGGCTTTTCCACCTGTATAAAGGTTTGATCCAGGGATCATGGTATTGCAACAAAATCGGGAAAGGGGGTAGTCAAGACCCCCCAAAAACCCCCCCCCCGGGCCCCCTTCTACCTTTCCAAAGACTGCAGATTGATTTTTTCACTCCAAAAAATGGGGTTCAGGGTGGGGGTTGGTGTTTCTGATTTATTCTCAGGTTGGCCCGGAGGTTTCCCCATTGCCAGGCTACGGCGCGGCAACCGCAAAAGCTGCTTGTGGGGTGGGTGCAGGTTTTATGGGGCCAAGGGTTCGAAAGTGACAGAGGTACACATTTCACAGGTGAAATCATGAATGAAGTCTTGACAGCTCTGGAAATTCAACAAGCTTTTCATACCCCATATCACCACAAAGCAGTGGAAAAGTAGAAAGACTAAATGGGACATTGAAGTTAAAAATCCAAAAGGCCATGGCTGAAACAGGGAAATCTTGGCCTGAATGTTTACCATTAGCCTATACTCAGTAAGGTACACTCCAAATAGAAAAACTGGACTTTTCTCCGTATAAAGTACTATTTGGCAAAGTGCCTAGTTAGGATGTTTCTTTTCCCAAGCACGGAAATGAGTAACCATGTTTAAGTTCATATGTAAGGGATTGCATAAAAGACTCAAAAAAGTACATGATAATGTCTCAGTTCTCTTCCAGATCCAACCAGGATCCTGGGAGTCACAGCCTCGCATGGCAGACTGGGTAGTCATTAAAAGACACGTGAGAAAGAGTCTGGATCCGAGATTGATGGACCTTTCAAGTTCTTACTGACGACAAGTACCGCGTCAAGCTACAAGGCAGGAAACTTGGATCCACGCATCGCATTGTAAGAAGATCCTTGGAGAGCCTCCAGAAGAGGAATGATGCTACTAATGACTATTTGCCTTGCATCCTTGCAGTAACGGATGCTTGGAACAGACTTAGCGAGTAGATGGTGATGATAACAGGTTCATTAGACACCACTTGTTTTAGTGGATGGACTGAAAGAAAAAAACCAAACTGTTGCAAACTGTTGGATTTGTACATTACATAAACGATGTGCAGACAATAGACCTCACCCAAATGGGAGACCACACATATGGAGATGGGGATAGCAAATAAATTTTTCAGTGCATTATTTATCTACCCTATGATAACTCAGACGTGGGATAAGTTGGTAGAATCCACAGATTACCTAGATGATCAAATATGGGATATATTTGATATCATGAATGGGTCCCTTACAGTACAGAACCAGCTAATTATTGTTACTAAACCACATACCCTCGTGTTAGATTACCTGACTGCAGCTCAAGGAGGGATTGTCCAGATTATTGGACCTGCATGTTGCCATTATATTGATAATTCTAGTGTTTTTAACCCTTAAACATAAGCTAGAGGATGTCATAAAGTTAAGGAAACTATATGATGAGGCAAATCTGAAGAATCAAGATTCATGGTGGGCAAATACTTTCTCCTTTCTTAACCCCGAAATTGGTTCAAAGGCATAGGGGGGTGCTGACTGGGATAATACAAGCTGGCCTACAGGTTTTTTGATATGTCTTGCTATCTATTTAGTTTTTAAAATTTGTTTGATGTGTATTAAACGATGTACTAGGACACAGAGGAGGTATGAAGATGTGTATTGATCAAATGAAGGAAAAAAAGGAGGGGATGTTAGAGGGTTAAATTCAGTATTTCTTCTTCAAGGCCTTTGGGGAAACTGAGGCATAGCAGAAGGGAAGATAAGAAAGGAATGTTCCTTCATTGATAATACCCCCTGACATAAAGAGATACTCTGTGCTAGGAGCGAAAATCAGGGGCTAAAGGCAAAGATGGAAAGTTTGGTTAGAAAACAGTATGTTACGTGCTTTAATAATAATTTGTATTAACTGCCATATATGGTAATTCCGCTTCCTGCTTCAGGGTTGTATATAAACCCCTTCATTAGCAATAAGAGTAGAGTCTATTGACGCACCCTTTGGTTTGTGTCTTATTCTCTCTGGTACCACATTCCGAGGAGGAAAGGGTTAACAAGATAAACAGCTACGACAACACTTGCTACCATGTGTCCTGTCTGCCTGCGGCCTGAAGTGCTTCTAGTACCTGCTCCATACTTGCTTCTATGTGTCCTGTCTGCCTGTGGCCTACAGTGCTTCTGGTACCTGCTCCAAACCTACTTCCATGTGTCCTGTCTGCCTGCGGCCTGAAGTGCTTCTAGTACCTGCTCCATACTTGCTTCCATGTGTCCTGTCTGCCTGTGGCCTACAGTGCTTCTGGTACCTGCTCCAAACCTACTTCCATGTGTCCTGTCTGCCTGCGGTCTCCAGTGCTTCTAGTACCTGCTCCATACTTGCTTCCATGTGTCCTGTCTACCTGCAGCCTCCAGTGCTTCTCGTTCGTGCTCCATACTTGCTTCCATGTGTCCTGTCTGCCTGCGGCCACCAGTGCTTCTGGTACCTGCTCCAAACCTACTTCCATGTGTCCTGTCTGCCTGCGGCCTCCAGTGCTTCTAGTACCTGCTCCATACTTGCTTCCATGTGTCCTGTCTGCCTCGGCCTCCAGTGCTTTCTGTACCTGCTCCATACTTGCTTCCATGTGTCCTGTCTGCCTGCTGCCTCGAGTGCTTCTACTATTGCTCCATACCTGCTTCCATGGGTCCTGTCCACCAGCAGCCATCAGTGCTTCTAGTACCTGCTCCATACTTGCTTCCATGTGTCCTGTCTGACCCGCTGCCTTGAGTGCTTCTACTATCTGCTCCATACTTGCTTCCATGCATCCTGTCCACCAGCAGTCTCCAGTGCTTCTAGTGCTGCTCTATACTTGCTTTGTTGTGTCCTGTCTGCCTGTAGCCTAAAGTGCTTCTAGTACCTTTTCCATGCTTGCTTCCTTGTGTCCTGTGAGCCTGCGGCCCACAGTGCTTCATGTCATGCCCCCATGTCTTCTTCCTATATTCTATCTGCCTGTTGACTTGTAAGAAGGTTAAATTGTTGCCCACGTTTCACCCTTGAAGACATGTGTTTGTTGTAATGCGCTATGATGTTTGTGGTGTTTAACGATTTGCATTATGTGATGAGGTTGTGTTCTGCCCAGCAACAGGGAGTTAATTGGGAGAGATAGTGTTAACAGATGGGATAGTCCAGAATGGGGGTATAGATTTGGTAACTGAGGAGAGCAGGCAAAAGGAAATACACCAGAGAGGTTGGAATCTATGGGATTGCAGTACCCTGACTAACCACCACAACTAAAGGCAGCCGTGGAGTGTACCTACGTTGGTCCTAGATGCCTCGTCACAGCCTGAGAAGCTAACTAAACCTAAAGACAGAAAGAGGAAAACTATCTGCCCCGGAGCAGATCCCCAAAGAACATAGAAAGCTCCCAAACATGTAATGGCGGTTAGACAAGAGGAAAATACAGACACAACAGAAAATAGTATGAGCAAACGTTGGGGCCCAAACTTCCTAAATAGAAAAGGATAGGAAGGACACTTACTGCAATCCCAAAAACCCTGAAAAGTACCAACACTACTAATTACAAAAACACCTGAGATCACACGACCTCTACCACCTAAATTAGTTCTCTGGTGTAACAAAACTAAACAGCAGCCACTGAAAAAACTGGAAAAGGCAAATGAACAAACAACAGTGGCTGAACTAAACTGAGAGGAGCACAAGCCCCCGGAGGGGACCCGGCAGACTCCCAATAAGTGCAGGACAAAATGCAAAAAGCAAGCACAAAAAACTAAAAGAAGAAAATGTCTTATCTGTTAGCAGAAGATGCAGGCACGAAACAGCAAGTACAAAGTGAACAGGAATCAAAGATGAGACCAGAACAATTGATCACCGGCAACCCTGATGGGAGGGAACCTCCCTTATATAAGACCAGTCAGTAACACCTGATTGCCAATCTTCACAATCTTCATTGGTTTAGTTCAGTACTGTTTGTAACCACCAGAGGGAGCTTCTGCTCAGAATTCATTTTAGCACATTCACAAAACGTAACCCCCCTTGAGGAGGGGTCACCGAACCCTCATTTGAGCAACCAGGTCGGTCAGGATGAGCTCGGTGATACCACGGATCAGTCTCCTAGCATGGATGTCCGAAGCAACCACCCAAGAATTGTCCTCCTGACCATAACCTCTCCACTTAACCAAATACTGGAGTTTCCGTCTAGAAAAACGAGAATTCAATATTTTCTCAACAACTACTCAAGATTGACCATCAACCAAAACAGGGTCAGGAGGCACAGCCATAGGAACCACTGGCTCGACAAACCTCTTCAATAAGGACTTGTGGAACACGTTATGGATCTTAAATGTCCCTGGAAGAAGTAAACGAAAGGAAACAGGATTAAGAATCTCCATGATCTTATAAGGTCCAATGAACCTAGGCTTAAACTTAGGAGATGCAACTCTCATAGGATATTTCTTGAGGACAACCGACCAAGTCCCCCACTTCAAACCGAAGACCATCAGTCCTATGCCGGTTGGCAAACCGCTGGGCCCTCTCCTGGAGAGGGAAAACCTCTCCACTACCTGGTCCCAAATCTGCTGCATACCTCCACAACAGAGTCAACACCTGGACAACAGTGTCCTGAAGAAAATCGAGGGTGAACCCAAAATTGCAGAAAAATGGAGACATCAAAGTGGCAGAGGCTAGCCCTATTATTAAGAGCAAACTCAGCCAAAGGCAAAAAAGAGACCCAGTCATCCTGATCAGCAGACACAAAGCATCTCAGATAAGTCTCCAATGTCTGGTTTGTTCTCTCAGTTTGTCCATTGGTCTGAGGATGAAAAGCCGAGGAGAAAGACAATTGAACACCAAGTTTAGAACAAAAAGTCCTCCAAAATCTGGAAACAAACTGGACTCCTCTGTCAGACACAATGTTCTCAGGGATGCCGTGTAAACGAACCACGTGCTAAAGGAACAAAGGCACCAATTCAGAGGAGGAAGCAACTTAGGTACTCAAAATGCCCCTCTGGGGTATTAAATGGCGTCTTCCATTCATCTCCGTGGGTTAGTGCGAATAAGGTTATATGTCCCCATAGGTCAAGCTTGGTAAACCAAGTAGCACTTTTCACCCTGGAAAACAGGTCAGAAATCAAGGGTAACGGATATTGATATTTCACAGTGATATTGTTCAAGAGACGATAATCAATAAAAACGGCCTTAATGAACCATCCTTTTTGGCCCCAAGAAAAAAACCGGCACCCAAGGGTGAAGAGGATGGTCTGATATGACCCTTCTCCAATGACTCCTTGATATAAGACCGCATAGCGTCATGTTCAGGTACAGACAAGTTAAAAAAGGGACCTTTAGGAATTTACTACCCGGCACTAATTCAATAGCGCAGTCATAGCTCCTATGGGGGGGCAAGGATGCAGATTACTTTCGCTAAACACATCAGAAAAATCAGTCAAAAAGTCAGGAACATCCTGAGCCTGGGTGGAGGCAGAAAAAAAAGGAGTGTTGGTATTAAAAACATTGGCAGCCCCAACTGGTTACAGACACAGATTCCAATCCAAAACAGGATATGAGATGTAAACCAAGGGAAACCCAGTACGATAATGTCATGCAGATTATACAGCACCAAAAATTTGCAACTCTCCTGATGATCAGGTTCAACCCTCATTATCACCTGAGTAGAGAACTGAGGTTTATTCTCAGCCAAAGGGGTAGAATCGATCCCCCTAGGGGAATAGACTTCCTAGGGGTATCAAGGGAAACCCACAACGTTTAGCAAAATCAAAATCCATCAGTTAATAGCTGCTCCCGAATCAACAAAAGCCCTGAGCAGAAAATGTGGACAGGGAGCAAATCAGGGTAACAGTCAACAAAAATTTAGTCTGAACACTACCCAAGACAACTGAACGTGCAAAACGTCTTCCCCGCTTAGGGCAGACTGAAAGCATGAGGGGCATCACCACGTAGAAACATACCCATTGGTTTTACGAAACTCATGACGCTGTGCCCCAGAAGCCACTCTATCACACTGCATGGGTTCAGAAGCTGATTCACAAGGCAACACTGTTCCAACAGCATACCTCTACGCTCATGCAAACGTCTGTCAATTTGAATCGCTAATGACATAGAATCATTGAGACCAGAGGGGACAGGGAATCCCACCATAAGATCCTTCACATTCTCCGACAACCCTTCCGAAAAAGGCTGCCAAAGCATCGTCTTTTCCATTTGGTCAGGACTGCCCACCTTTGGGAAATTTCTGACAGAAACAACTCAGCGTCCTCAAGCCCCTGATTTAATGCCAACAAGGCTTTTCAGCTTGATCAGTGACATTAGGCTCATCGTACAATAACCCCAGAGCCTGAAAAAATGCATCAAACATTACTCAAAACAGGATCCCCGGGTGTCAGGGAAAAAGCCCAATCCTGAGGATCGCCCGCACAGGGAGAGATGACAATTTGAACCTGCGTGCTGCGTTCCCTGAGGACTTAGATTTCAAGGCAAAAAACAACTTACAGTTATTTTTGAAATTCAAAAATTTAGCTCGATCCCCTAAAAACAAATCTGGCATGGGAATCCTGGGTTTCCCCAAAAACAGGCAACCCTGCAAGTAGGTAGCAATACTCCGAACTTCAGTGGCAAGCGATCCACACGGCCAGACAACTGTGCAAACTCCATTGAGAGAAAAAAAAATCCTCCTCAGCATTCAGAGAAACAGAGGGAAAAAATAAAATCTCTGACAACTCTGACAATCTTCTTTCTTTAACCACTATTTTTCCCTTCTGTGAGTACCATACAAATATCTTTTTTGGGCCGGTGATACTGTTATGATTTGGTTACTGAGGAAGCAGGCAAAAAGGAAATACACCAGAGAGGTGGAATCTATGGGATTGCAGTACCCTGACTAACCACCACAACTAAAGGCAGCCGTGAGCGTACCTACGTTGGTCCTAGACGCCTCGTCACAGCCTGAGAAGCTAACTACACCTAAAGACAGAAAGAGGAAAACTATCTGCCCCGGAGCAGATCCCAAAAAACATAGAAACCCCCCAAACATGTAATGGCGGTTAGAAAAGAGGAAAATACGACACAGACAAAGATAGTATGAGCAAACGTTGGGGCCCAAACTTCCTAAATAGAAAAGGATAGGAAGGGACACTTACTGCAACCCCAAAAAAACCCTGAAAAGTACCAACACTACTAATTACAAAAACACCTAGATCACACACCCTCTACCACCTAAATTTTAGTTTCTCTGGTGTAACAAAACTAAACGCAGCCACTGAAAAAACTGGAAAAGGGCAATGAACAAACAACAGTGGCTAAACTAAACTGAGGGGAGCACAAGCCCCCGGAGGGGACCCGGCAGACCCCCACAGAAGTGCAGGACAAAATGCAAAAAGCAAGCACAAAAAACTAAAAAGAAAATGTCTTATCTGTTAGCAGAAGATGCAGGCACGAAACAGCAAGCTACAAAGTGAACAGAAATCAAAGATGAGACCAAAAACAATTGATCACCGGCAAACCCTGATGGGAGGGAACCTCCCTTTATAAAGCCCCAGTCAGTAAAAACCTGATCGCCAAATCTTCACAATCTTCATTGGATGTTCAGTATTTGTTTGTAACCACCAGAGGAGCTTCTGCTCAGAATTCATTTCTAGCACATTCACAACAGGAAGGGGCCAGATGATTAAGCATGGAGAGTTTCTTGTCAAATGTCAATAGGAACTAGCCTGCAGCAGAAAGCAGACCTACGGTCTAACAAAAAACAAACTGTATGAAAGTGGGCATCCCCAGGGTAAGAGGAGACCATGCCAACACATAGCATGATCCAGAGTGGGAAAAAAAGGAAAAGTGTTAAAAGGAGTGAGTGATTCTCTGGAGATTGGACTGGGCAGAAAATCTAGTGGGATGATACGGAGTATCTGATAGTCAAAATGATGGATCAGCACTGAAAAGGAAAGCAAGACAAAGACATTGAGTGCCCCCCGTACGGTAGTTCCACAGTGTCAGCAAGCAGAGAAGCTAGCAATGGCCATAATGGGATAAGTAACTTCCCATGGTGAGAAAAAGACTCGGAACGGGGGGATGAAGAATAGGAAACCCCTTTCTTACCGCTTACAGTGCCGTTGTTGGGGAGTAGTGAAGCTCCCGAAGTGCTGTACGGGGGGGTGGTGAAGCTAGAGAGAGTAGACAAGGACAGACAGAAGAGCAGGGCCCGGAAGGAACGGGAATGTGAAGATGCTCGATGTTATAGAAAAACGTCCACAAAGTTATACAATGGCAATCCGCTGTACATACTTCCCACTTTAAATTTTCCCAAAAAAGACACTTAATCTTGAATGGTGGTCTTCCCCATTGACGATAAAAACATCTGGTCCTGGCCAGCAGAAGTCAACAACATCTTGCGATCTGCAAGAGCGTAGCGCAGTCACAGCTAAAGTTCACACACCCAGCCAGGACACCAATTTTCATGTAACATACCGGGTGGGAAGATGAGTACCCACCCAAGGCTACTGCCACAATGACTCGCTGCAACCTCCAGCGCTTTTACTACCTTCTGCCCTACCTGCTTCCCTGTATCCTGTCTGCCTGTGGCCTCCAAGGTTCAAGTCCTCGCACCAAAATGTTCTTCCTGCTGCATCAACATTCAGGATCTATGTGCCCAGTTTGGAGAAAATACAAACTGGCCGAAGATTTTTAACCATTTTAAGTTTATGCTTAAAATATACAACTCTGTCCTTTTACCTTTCCAAACAAACCTGCTTCAAAATCTCATCATCTCACTATCCAACAATCCTAAACAGCTCTTTGGGCACTTTTCATTCTTCATTAATCCAAGAGGAGAGGCAACGATCACCAACCTCCCGCGCTGAAGATCTGACAAATTTATTTTAAAAAAAATTGACCATACCGACAGGAAATTTTTCCCCAAACCCGTAATGTCAAGGTTTGTCCTCACTCCAGAACTGCATCTAACTTACTTTCTGTCTTTGACAGAAGAAGAAGTGACCAGGCTTCTTGTATCTTCTCCCCCAACTACCTGCACCATTGACCCTATTCCCTCACATCTCCTCCGTCACTTTCCCCTGCTGTCACGTGTCACCTAACTAAAATTTATGTCTCATCTGGTATCTTTCCTCTTCATTTAAACATGCCAGCATACATCCATTATTAAAAACCATCAATCAAAAGAAATGTGCGTTATCTATAGACCTGCGCTCTTTAACTAAATCATTTGCTGGCTCCACCCCTCTCCTCTTGCCTTTAATGGGGTTTCTCAGGATCGTCCTTGGTCCTCTCCTCTTCTCCTCTTGTCATCTCCACCTAAAAAAACCTTTCTAGAATTCGACCTTTTCTTACCTTTGATCTGCAAAAATCTTACTGTTTCTCTTATTCATTCTTGTCTGGACTATTGAAAACTCTTACTAATCGCCCCTCTTACCAAAACTCTCCCTTCTCCATCGCTTGAGTGCGCACCCAAAATTTTGCTCCTTTCCGACTGCTAAAACAATCCTCTACCCTTGCCAGCATTACCTGGTTAACCCATCCATTACAGAGTCCATATAAAATCATCACTCCACCTATAAAGTGTTCCACAGTTCAGCATCACTCTACAGCCCTCCATATATCATTTGGCCCCCTCCAAATATATATCTATATATAATGGAGTAACAGGATCACGGTGTTCACAAAAACAAACCCCAGCTTTCAAAGAAGGAGAGGGGCATGTATTGCGCACTTACAAAGAAAAGTCCCCCTGTGAAGCCCCACCCACTACATTTCCCCTTTCCCTCCCCAGGAGTGGGGTTTGCTCCCAAAAATTCCCCCATAAATAATATATCCCCCATGATGATTCCCCCAAAACCCATAAAAACTTGGAATTCCTCAAGGTGGATTATAATGAGGGGCAACTGGTCACCACCTGGGTCCCAAGGCTCCGGGGGGCCAATGACGAATTCCCTCTTAGAAAGTTTTGTTTGCCGCATTGGCGATGAATATCCCCAATGGTAGCTTTCCTGGAGCTTGCTGCCAATGATTCGAATAGCAGAGTGGAGTACATCATTGATTTCCCTCCCATTTTCAGGGGGCTGCCAGAGGCGACATATGCGCTTTTGGGGATAAGGCCAAGATCTCAATCGTGCACGTGCCGCCTCCAGTGGCCATTTTCCTGAGGCTGTGGGCTTCATGGAAATGGCAACCGAAAGCAAAGGGGCCACAGTGACATTTGGATGGGCAGAGATTCCTATTGCGCACGAGGGTCTCCAGTGGTCAACGGCTTCAGAAAAATGCCACCGGGAAACCAGTGATGAACTCCGTCTGCCACCAGACCGGGGCGCAGCACGTATATTCTGCCGCTGCCATCTCATGAGGAAGGGACCCTGCCTGCCTCACTCCGACATGGGGCCCACAAATCGCTCTGCTGGTGTGAGCCCTGGGTGAAGGCACACACAGTACCCTGAGGATTCGAGAGGTAACGTTTAATGCTTAATAACCATTCCCTCCACCACCACTTGGACACAACCCATAGGGTAGGTAGCCAGTCAGTGTAGTCAGTCGTGGACGGATTGAGCATCTGTTTCTGTCTTCGGACAGAGGAGTCAGTGTGCATCTGTCAGGAGGAGAGGAGAGCAGATTCTGTCCGTCAGAGCTCGGGGTGACTAAAGGCAGCAGACGGAGACAGCTTTGAAGGAAAGTTACAACGAAACTTCAGTGCCTGTCCCAAGGCAGTGAAGTTCATCGCGTCTCCTGAACAGAAGAAAAATGGCATCTGTTACGAGCTCCAAGGAAGAACAAGAAGGGATTAGCTTGCATTACCTTGGAAGTGTGGAGTGCTTATGCACAAGCGCGAACAGGGCGAAGGGCGCAGTGGAAAGAATTCAGAATGCCTTAAGATTGGACATCCTCACATTTTTCACCCGGTCCTGGGGCCCAAGTGTCCTACAGCTTCAGGGGTTTGTGGTAGAAAAACCAAGGGTTCTGGACCTTAGGGCACAGAAAGCGCCCTTGGAGTGTCGGTACGTAACAGGGGCAGGGGGTAGGGACTTTGGTCGTGCACGCAAAAGCAAAACCTAGTTCCATCACTGGAAGGCTCCGACCAAAAACTGACCGGGGAGTACAGCTTTGGAAAGCGGAGTACGGAGTGAACTTAGCTTTAAGCGGTTGGACTCATCATATTGGAAAGAAAAAAGGGGGCCTCTAACCTTTCATTGTTTCTCAAAGCACACCTCCACCCGACCAGCCTCCCTGGACCTGCCTTATCAACTGACAATAAAAGGTATGGAAAGACGGGAGTGGAGATGAGTTATTTATCTGCCCCACATCATTAATTCCATAGACTTTAGGGACCAGTCCCCCTTTGGGGACCCCTCATCTAGCTGCCACAACATCCCCTCAGAGATCCACACACGCTGGTTTAGTGATCAGAAAACCCCCAGGTGGCGGGCACGAACCGTTATATACCAAATCCCCTTAAATATTCCCCCCAACCATACGCCGACCGCCAGGCCAAAAGACCGAGCCACCGCACCTGTGACAACCCCATAGACTTTTTCCCGGGCTCGGCTCTTTAGTACCCCATTGCTCTGGTAACCCACAATTGTGGTGCGTGGTCAAAACAAAAACTTGGCGTCACGAACAGGATCGAAACCGCCAAAATTGCGAGCCCTGTGTGCCTGTGGAGTTGTTTTTTGTGAAAAAGGACTGTTTGCTAATTTTTTGGGGCTAAAATCCGCCATTTTTTTTCCCCCAAATTCGCGCCCTCAGCGTGGAGAAGAAGGTGGGCGGGGATTCGTGGGCGGTGCCCCCCCGTGGCGCGAAGAAAATCCTGCCCTCTCAAAGTTCTATTACTATGGTCCGCCCCACACAAAAAGGTCCGCCTCCTCTTCACCCTTTCCCTTGCAAAGGAGGGGAGCAAACCCCCCCCCCACGGAAGAGACCCCACGGTCTAAGAAAGAGAGAGTGTTCTGGAACATGATGGGGGAGGACGTGTTCAGCCCCAGGGGAAACGGAGGAAGGAGGCCCCGTTCCCCAGCCCAAACGCCCCAGAAACCGGAACCATCGGGTCCCCGCACCCGCAGCAAGCATTGCTGGGGATTGGAGAAGAAAAAAGCAAGGTTGAAGAAAATGATTCTGCAAAAACCGGCAGGAGGGGATCAGAACGCCGGGGTAACCAATGCAGCGGGGGCTGGGGACGCGGGGGTTTTCTCCCCCGACGATCCCGCCATTTTAATTGCCCAAAATTTTTCTCCCCAACTAAAACAACCCCAGGGCTACCCCCAAAAGGGCCCACCCTGACCCCCGATGGAGCGGTGGAAGCAAGGGGTTTAGGGGGTACCGCCATTCCGGAACGCCCGCCGGCCAGGAGGCCCAGCAGATGACGTCCCCGGGAGGGACACCGGGGGTCCTGTCCATCATTCCAGAGTCGACTGGGATAGATGGCGCCCTGGAGACGCGCCCTACCGCCCATGGGAACGGATGGGAGCGTCCGAGGAGGAAAAGCGACGCCGCAGGGGGAAGAGCGGGAAGCGCATAACCGGGAGCGGCAGTACGACAGCTGATTGGGAAAGGGCAGTGCCGCAGGGAAAAAAGGGACTCTAAGGGACCCCCGGCGGGAGGGGGGTTGGGACGAGTTCCCGCCCAAAGGGCGGCTTCATTAG
>JARQOD010011288.1:0-23990 GCA_033576555.1 Oophaga sylvatica
CTAGTTACAAACAAAAACACAAAAATTGAGCTTGGATTAAGTTGGTATACATGCAGCACATAAACGCATGTTCACATTGGCCATAAAGCGCACAAAACCTACAGGAAGCAAAATGAGCAAAAAACCCTGCTGTAACTAAATAAGTAAAAAGCAAGTGCATTTAAATAACTCAGGGTTCTTAGTAATACTGTTTTTGATCAAAAATAGCATGTTAGTGTACCTGGAATGCAGACTACAAGAGTCCAGCTACCATACAATATGCAACCCCACACAATAATGCTGGGAGTATGACCAGTGGGATGTTCGGTTAAGAAGACCTCTTCATGGCATTGCCCACTTGGTCTCCAGAAGAAGACCAGAAATTTAAATGGACCAACGTAGGCTAAAATGAAGGTCTATCCTCTTCAGTAAGAAGTCCTGCTTTTGTCTTTCATATAGTGATAGTCGAGACTGCTGTTGGTTCTCTGATCTATCTATCTATCTATCTATCTATCTATCTCTCATGCAAATTTTGTCCATTTTAGATCCTCCAATTTCAATGTTTTTGTTCTTTAAAGATTTAATAGTAGATACTTTTCAGTAAGGTTTGATTAATGTTGGAAGAAATACTGCTTATGTTATATTTCATACTAAACACCTTTTAGCAGTAGGTTAAAATTTATGTAAAGTACAGTTCTTGACCTTGACAGACCTTGATATAGTCTCTTGATGATAACGGAATGTTCTGCTCTATTGTGTTCAACAATAAAGAGCACTACCTTAAAATAACACATATATTGATTTAACTCCCCGTTGCCAGGCCTTTTCATATACAGTACTTCACAGAACAACAATGGAGCCAATCATTCTATATCTTTTCTCCACATTACCACTAACGAATATAGTAAGATGCAATGAAAGTAAAATGCAATGTCCAAAGTATTGTATATTTTCTATATAATAATACAGTATGATATGCCAGATCTACAATTAATAACCATTAGATCACGTGGCTGAGTTTATATTTGCTGATATGGATTATGTGATTATAGACAATTTCAAGTACCAATTATACACGTAAAATACTGACAGACTAAAAAAAAGGGTATGTCAGACCTACAGTATATTGTTTCCAAAAAAGTCACATATAATGAAACAAAGACAATCTGGTAAATATGTCCTAGAGCAGGGATGTCAAAGTCAAACACACCGAGGGCCAAAAAAAAAAATTTGCTACAAGCCGAGGGCCGGACTGACGCCGGCCCTGCTACCGGTGCATTGTGGGAAATGTAGTGTTGGTGCCAGGGCCGGCTCCAGGTTTTTATGGGCCCCGGGCGAAAGAGCCTCAGTGGGCCCCTTTAACACAGACCACGATTCATGATGCACAGATACAGCAGAGAAATATGGGTACAGTACAATGCCAAATACTTCTCTTCTTACATTACATGAGTGATATCTATTGTAAATTGTACAATAGCTCAAAAAACGCCAAATCCTCACAGCGCACAGTACAGACTGGACAGTACAGTCCTCCATACAATATTATGGGCACCACAGTCTCCCCCTCATCACCATATAATACCCCATGCAGGATGTCACCCCCCATATAATGCTCCATACAGAATACTGGACCCAAAATAATGCTCCATACAGAATACTGGACCCAATATAATGCTCCATACAGGATACTGGTCCCCATATAATGCTCCATACAGGATACTGGTCCCCATATAATGCTCCATACAAAATATGGAGCTCTCCTCTGCGCTGTACTGCGTTCTGCACTGTTACAGCTCAGGAAAGGGCGCTGTGGAAAGACTCCCCATTATCATCATCATTGCCTCCCCATCATCATCATGGCCTCCCCATTATCATCAATGCCTGCCCATCATCATCATCTCCTCCCCATCATCATCAATGCCTGCCCATCATCATCTTCTCTCCCCATCATCAATGCCTGCCCATTATCATCATCTTCTCCCCATCATCACCAATGCCTCCCCATTATCAGCAATGCCTGCCCATTATCATCTTCTCCCCATCATCATCATCAATGCCTCCCCATTATCAGCAATGCCTGCCCATTATCATCATCTTCTCCCCATCATCACCAATGCCTCCCCATTATCAGCAATGCCTGCCCATTATCATCTTCTCCCCATCATCATCATCAATGCCTCCCCATTATCAGCAATGCCTGCCCATTATCATCTTCTCCCCATCATCATCATCAATGCCTCCCCATTATCAGCAATGCCTGCCCATCATCATCTTCTCCCCATCATCAATGCCTGCCCATTATCATCATCTTCTCCCCATCATCACCAATGCCTCCCCATTATCAGCAATGCCTGCCCATTATCATCTTCTCCCCATCATCATCATCAATGCCTCCCCATTATCAGCAATGCCTGCCCATTATCATCATCTTCTCCCCATCATCACCAATGCCTCCCCATTATCAGTAATGCCTGCCCATTATCATCTTCTCCCCATCATCATCATCAATGCCTCCCCATTATCAGCAATGCCTGCCCATTATCATCTTCTTCCCATCATCATCATCAATGCCTCCCCATTATCAGCAATGCCTGCCCATCATCACACACAGACAGCACACAAGCACTCTCTCACATACTTATACACACACACAAAGCACCGCGCTACATACACACAGACACACACAGAGACATACACACACACGTCTTACCTGTCCGATGTCCGCGCGCTCTGTGCCACAGCCGGCCGCTGAATGATGACGTCATTCAGCGGCCTGCTGTGAGAGGAAGCGCCGGCGCCCCCTGGAGCCCGGAGCTGCGGCAGCGGAGGCACGGGAGAGGTAAGTATTGTGCCAGCTGATGCCGGGGCCCTGAGCAAGCGGGGGGGCCCAGTGGCGGCGCTGACACCGCTCTCCTCCGCTAACGGGCGGGGGGTGCCAGACTGCGAGTGGGCCCCCCGCCTGCTCAGGGCCCCGGCACTTGCCCGGTGTGCCGGGTGCTGACGCCGGCCCTGGTTGGTACGTGCAAAACACCAGCAGGCGGCTGTGGCCTGCGGGCCGGATCTAATAGTAATTAAATATCATCCAGGGGGCCTGTAATGTATGTAGTACAGTTCATATAGCGTCTTGTGCTTGGGTGCGATGAAAACACAGGAGTCACAGGTTTGATATAGAAAAGTCCTGTATTACTTCATACAAGTTGGCAGAAATAGTCACACAGTTTGCAGACACAGAAACAGGAGACACAGCAGGCCAGACTAATCCAAGCTCAGCAATCACTCTCCAATACAGATTCAGGATCTTCTTCTCTGTTACCGTAAGTCCATGCAAACGTGGGTCTTTCAAAGAGCAGGGTTCAGAGTCCACAAGTGCTTCAGAGTTCCTCAGTAGGAATAGCTGGAGTACAAGGTCCAAGGCTTACAGGAGTCAAGTCACAGGTTCACTGCAGGCTAGATTCTGAAGCACTGATTGCTCAGCTGTGGCTGCTTAAGAAGCAAAGGAGAGAATCAGGGCGGGAACATGCAAGCTGGAAACTCCATTTTGACTGAGGGCAAGATAGCTGCAGCAAGACAGAAAGTAAAATGGCTGACGAACAAACTGAGTTTCAGGAATATATACATAGAACCTTACATTACTCCCCCTTAAGGACAACCTCCGGATGACCTCAGACCAGGCTTGTGTGGGTACCTCTGATGAAACTGACGGAGCAAGCGAGGAGCATTAACGTTATTGACCGGTTCCCATGAGTTGTCCTCCACTGGGTAGCCCTGCCATTTAATCAGATATTGTAACTGATTTCTATACAACCTGGAATCTAAAATCCTTTCCACCACAAATTCTTCCTGACCATCGACTAGCACTGGGTCAGGGCAAGGAGAGGAACGTCCAGGAAACGTATTGGGTGTCGCAGCCTTTAGTAGGGATACATGAAAGACAGGGTGGATTCTCATAGTTCTGGGCAGTTGAAGACGACAAGCAACGGCATTTATAATTTTACTGATTTTATAGGGTCCAATGTACTTATGTCCCAACTTAGACGATGGAATCCTTAACTTAAGATTTCTGGTTGACAGCCAGACCAAGTCTTCTACCTTGAAAGCTGGTACAGGTTTACGAAATTTATCTGCTGCTTTCTTGTACCTTTCTTGAGCCGATTCCAGATTTTCCTTTAGAAGATCCATATTCTTCTGTAAAGACGTGATTCTTTCAGCCACTGCTGGTAAAGGCGTTTCTATGGGAAATCGTGGTAGAATGTTAGGATGATAACCTAGATTAGAGTAAAAAGGAGACTGTTTAGTGGAGGCACTCTGAGAGTTGTTATACGAGAACTCAGCTAATGGAAGTAGATCCACCCAATCATCCTGTAGGTGGCAGATAAAGCAGCGGAGATACTGCTCCAGGGTTTGATTGGTTCGTTCGGTCTGTCCATTAGTCTGGGGATGAAAAGCAGAAGAAAGGTTTACTTTAATGTCCAATGCTGCACAGAAATTTTGCCAAAACCTAGAAGTGAATTGCACCCCTCGATCCGAAATAACCTCATCCGGTACTCCATGTAAGCGAAACACATCTTTAATCATCAAATCTGATGTCTGTTTTGCAGTGGGTAAGCCGACACAAGGGATAAAATGAGCTGCCTTTGTTAGACGGTCAACCACCACTAGAATGGTGTTCTTCCCCTGAGAGGTTGGTAACTCCACAATGAAGTCCATAGAAATGGATCCCCACGGGCGGGACGGGGTGGGAAGAGGCTGTAACAGACCAGTTGGTGAGGAGCGAGGTGTTTTGCATCTTGCACAGACCTCACATGAAGTGACATAATTCAAAACATCCTTCCTGCAAGTGGGCCACCAAAAGAAACGAGAAAGAAATTCCTGTGTCTTTAGAATTCCTCTATGCCCAGCTATCTTGGAATCGTGAATGAGTTGCAATACTCTTAATCTGACTGTTTCAGGAATATACAGACGTTGTCCCTGAATCCACACACCATTCTTAAAGACAAGACTTACGTCCCTTTGGGGTTGTGCCAAAAAGGAATCCGCATGGTATGCTTCCTTGATGTCCTTAAGTAGGTCTTGATTATGAATTACTCCTAGGAATCTAGAGTCAGGAAGAATAGTCTTAGGAGGAGTAATTGGACGTGTCTCTGCTGAATAAATCCTAGAGAGTGCATCAGCCTTTCCATTGCGCGATCCTGGTCTATAAGAGATGATAAAATTAAATTGGTTTAAGAAAAGATTCCAGCGAGCCTGGCGAGGAGTCAGGCACTTAGCCGACCTGATAAACTCAAGGTTACGATGGTCTGTCAGGACGACTATTTGCTGTGCAGCTCCCTGAAGAAGGTGTCTCCAATCTTTGAAGGCGGCAATAATGGCCAACAACTCTCTATTGCCCACATCGTAGTTCCTCTCAGCCGAAGACAACTGCTGGGAAAAGAAGGCACAGGGATGCAAGACATTCTTCTCACCTGTTCTCTGAGAGAGTATAGCTCCAACGGCACAGTCTGAAGCATCCACCTCTATTATGAAGGCAAGCTCGGGGTTGGGATGTACTAGGATAGGTGCAGTGGTAAATTTATCTTTTAGACGGGAAAATGCTTCCTGGGCTTGGGAGTCCAGGAAAACCTAGACTCTTTCCGGGTAAGTTGAGTGATAGGTGACACTACCTCAGAGAAATTTCTAATGAAACGTCTATAGAAGTTGGCAAACCCGATGAAGCGCTGTACCTCCTTCACATTTCTAGGACTTGGCCAATCCTTGATGGCTTGGGTTTTGCTTCCATCCATACTAATTCCTTGTGTAGACAGTACATACCCCAGAAATTGAATTTCGGTCCTATGGAATTCACACTTTTCAAGTTTGATGTAAAGATGATTTTGTCTTAGACGTTCCAAGACCATTCTCACATGTCCATGATGTTCCTCTGTGGAGTTAGAAAAAATTAGAATATCATCCAAATAAATTACCACGAATGTATCTAGGAGATCCCTGAAGATGTCATTCACCAAGTGTTGGAAAGTGGCTGGGGCGGTACTCAGACCAAAAGGCATAACTAGATATTCAAAGTGTCCATAGCGTGACCTGAATGCAGTCTTCCATTCATCCCCAGGTCTAATACGGACTAAGTTATAGGCCCCACGAAGATCTAGTTTAGAAAAAATTTTGGCATGTCGCACTCTCTCCAATAACTCAGGGATTAAAGGCAATGGATAACGGTTTCTAATAGTAACCTTATTGAGTTCCCTATAGTCTACGCATGGTCTCAGAGATCCATCTTTCTTCTTTACAAAGAAGATGGGTGCACCTGCAGGAGATGAAGAGGGGCGTATGAAGCCCTTGGCTAGATTTTCATCTATGTAATCCTTTAAAGCCTTTAGCTCGGGCCCCGCCAGGGGGTAGATCTTACCAAAAGGTATCTCTGCTCCAGGCAATAATTCAATTGGACAATCATATGGACGGTGAGGAGGAAGCTGGTCAGCGTTCTTCTTGTCACATAAATCCACATAGTCCTGGTATACAGCTGGTAGTTCAGGGACTGACATGATTCCTTTAGGAACAGAGCAAGCTGAAACTTTTGGACTCATCTGTTTCTCTGGAAAGTGTAATTCCTTGGTCTCCCAGTTAATGGTAGGATTCTGAGCCTGCAGCCATGGTAGCCCTAGAATAATGGGAAAGTGGGGAGAAGAGATAAGCATAAAGGACAGTTTCTCTTGATGATCTTTACCCATAAGAACCCTCAAAGGCTCTGTTTCCTGATCCACTGGTCAAGAGGTCAGCAGGGAGCCATCCACAGTTTCCATCTGTACTGGAGTAGCCTTCTTCACTGAACGTATTCCCTGTTTCAGAGCAAAGGAGACATCCATAAAATTTCCACTTGCCCCTGAGTCGATCATAGCAGAGCTAGACACCCAAGCTGAGTCAACCCAGAGTTTGATGGAAAGAAAGCAATGAGAATTGTTTTTCTTACAACTCAGCTGGGACACCGCTGAGGAAACTTGAAAAATGGCAGCGTTTACACAGTCAACGTCCTCAGAGGTAACGGAGTTTAAGTCCGAGAAATCAAGATCTGTTGCTGCAGATCTCTCTGGAGCCTGAGGCTCGGACCTGACAGATCCCCTCTCGCAACACTCACAATGAATGAGTGCTGCAGTAGTCTTACGAGAACGGCTGGGGCAGTTTATAATGAAGTGCCCTGACTTACCACAATAGAAACATAGATTCTCCTTAAAACGATGTTCCTTGCGTGCATCACTAACCCGTCGTTGTAAAGAGTCTACCTGCATGGGTTCAGGTTCAGGTTCCCGTGTAATCCTACTCAAAGGTTCCTTAGCTGGAGAGGAAGGTAGGAAAAGGTTAGTACGATTGCTTTCGAACCATCTCTCTTGCCTGCGTTCAGTCAGACGAGTATCAATACGGATGCAGTAGTTAATAAAGTCACCTAACGCAGTGGGAGGGTCGGCACGAGCAAGTTCATCCTTAATCAGTGGAGATAACCCCTTTCGAAAAATAGATTTTTTGGCGGAACTGTCCCAGGTGGTATCAAGGGCCCATCTCCTGAAATCCAAGGCATATTCAGCTACCGAGTGCTTACCTTGGCGCAAAGCTAACATGGCTGCTTCAGCTGTTGCACCTCGATTGGGGTCATCAAACACCTGCCCCATGGCTGAAATAAAATCATCAAGGTGATTCAAACAATCATCCTCAGTCTCAATCAGAGGGTTTGCCCACATTAAAGCCTTGTTGGTAAGCAACATAATTATAGTAAGCACCTTAGATCGTTCAGTGGGAAATTGTGAAGCATGTGCAGAAAAAAAAAGATTGCATTGATTAATAAATCCCCTGAATTTCTCACGTTCACCGCCAAAACGAAAAGGGGGCAACTTGGGAATCCCAGCACTCGGGGCTACGGCAGGAGCCTGGACTCGCCCCTCTAGAACCTCAATCCTGGCTCGCAAATCCTGGGTAGTCTGTCCAACCACTTGCAAATTGTGATTATTGAGGTCCTGTAGATTTGTAAAACGGGTCTTTATATTCTGCAAATCTGCAAGGATATTATCAGTCACTCCGCAAAGTTCCTTTATGCGGGCCTCCATTTTCCAGATCTTTTAAGACAGGATTACTGGAAGAAGAGGAGAGAAAAAAAAAACAATAGTGTTCACCTGTGGCAACACTGCAGAGAGAAAAAAAAAATTAAGGGAACTGCTCACCTGGAATGGTTGTGAGAAGTCACAACCACTATCATCACAGAAAGTTTCAACCAGACATCTGATATCCAGAGTTACAGCAGACAAAAAAGAGAAAAGAAAGGAAAAAAAAAAAAACAACAGTGTTTACCTGTGGCAACACTGCAAAAAGAAAAAACTTAAGGGAATTGCTCACCTGGAATGGTTGTGAGAAGTCACAACCACTGTCATCACAGAAAGTACAACCGGACGTCTGATATCCACAGTACAGCAGACACAGCCTTCCAGACCCAGCAGACACTAACGTTTTGGCTTCAGAATCTTGTAATGTATGTAGTACAGTTCATATAGCGTCTTGTGCTTGGGTGCGATGAAAACACAGGAGTCACAGGTTTGATATAGAAAAGTCCTGTATTACTTCATACAAGTTGGCAGAAATAGTCACACAGTTTGCAGACACAGAAACAGGAGACACAGCAGGCCAGAGTAATCCAAGCTCAGCAATCACTCTCCAATACAGATTCAGGATCTTCTTCTCTGTTACCGTAAGTCCATGCAAACGTGGGTCTTTCAAAGAGCAGGGTTCAGAGTCCACAAGTGCTTCAGAGTTCCTCAGTAGGAATAGCTGGAGTACAAGGTCCAAGGCTTACAGGAGTCAAGTCACAGGTTCACTGCAGGCTAGATTCTGAAGCACTGATTGCTCAGCTGTGGCTGCTTAAGAAGCAAAGGAGAGAATCAGGGCGGGAACATGCAAGCTGGAAACTCCATTTTGACTGAGGGCAAGATAGCTGCAGCAAGACAGAAAGTAAAATGGCTGACGAACAAACTGAGTTTCAGGAATATATACATAGAACCTTACAGGGCCATAGATAATCAATTCGCGGGCCGGATCTGGCCCGCGGGCCTTGACTTTGACATATGGATCCTAGAGGGATGCAAACAAGACAAAAAAATTATTTGTTTGAGATCACACTGAAATGATAAACAGCCACTCATATGCCTATTGTTCATAAGAGATTGACTGGTATTACAAATGCACACAGATAAAGCTTCTACAGCATACCAATCATACAGCTTACTGCCTATTGGTGATGTCCATACTATTGGATCAGGCGTGCTTACCAACAACTTCTAACTACATTATAAGCAGAGGAAAGCACTGACACTGTCAGATGGACCTCGTTGATTATGATGTGGTCAGTTTAGTTTTCAATAGGGGTTGCCTATCAGCAAAAAAAATAATAGTAATCAAAGCTAAAACAATTGTGATGCCACAGTAGACTATTTCTGAAAAAGTCCTTAAAATACACAGTTACACTTTAAGAGGAACCTGTCATTTTGAAAATAACATAGGCAAGATTTTATAGAGATGGAGGAGATGATCAGATTAATATACATTTTTATTGAAAAAAAATTAATAAATCTTGCATTTTAGCCATTGAAATCCAGAGTGTTTATATGGATATGAGTCCAGTGGGTGGTCCCAGTCAGTGACTGACAGTTATTTTTTATGACTGTGCACTCAGAGATAGCTGTCAATCAGAGAGTAGGACCACTCACTGGACTCATATGAATACAGACACCAGGGATCATTTATGAATAGAACACAATCTATGCTGATTTTTTTTCCAACAAACCTACATATCATTGTGCTCAACATTAGAGATGAGCGAACGTGTTTGGAAAACGTTCGCCAATCTCAAATTCGGCATGAAGTAGCTCATTCTGATTCATGTTTGGATTCCTGAGCATTTTCTCTCAAAGTCACAAAATTTAGGGACAGTTCGGTAAATGATTCTGCTTCCACTAATGCTTTTATTTTCACTTTGTCTAGGATAGTGGTACTGTATGTTGAGTGGGGGTTGTATTTTTTTTCCTTTTTTTCTTTTATAACTTAATGTGTGCACATTCCTGTGGCCAATCAGGGTGCAGAAACTATCCCCAATGTCCAGAAACAAGGTCTTCTGTCACAGGGTGCTAAAGTTACATGTCACATGTTTGTCATGTAGCTAGCTATTTGCCTGCTATATCTTTCTGCACTTTTCTGAGCATGGAGGGAAAAGTACTGCCACTTTATAGCCTGGTAAATAAATCTAGAGGAATAGAGAAAGAACACCACTTTGCACCTGTTCAGTGTGAGCATGTGTCTGTAGGTAGCCTGTAGGTCGATGTCACAAGCTACAGGTTTTCGAGGACAAAGAAGAAGAGGATGGAGGAAGAGGAGGAGCAGGTGGAAGAGGAAGAAGACATAGACTTGGTAAAAACAGGGGACAAGGCAGACAGTAAGAGCAAAAGAGTTCAGTTGTGCTGGCGGGCATGACAAGCTGTATCCTGCAATCCTTGTGGGAGGACAGATATATTGTTAACACAAAGCAAAGTGATGATTATTGGACGTCTACACTTTTAGACCCTTCCTATAAAAGAAAAATAGGGGAATTTTTTTTCTGCTTCTGAAAGGGAGTCCAATTTAGCTTACTACCAGAAAGAGCTTTGTGACCTTCTCTGCAAAGTTTTCACCAAGCAAAATGCATATCATTCGCAGATCAGACCAGCAGACCCATTTTCAATCCACTCACTGTCCATCATGCTATTTATGCTGTAGTAAAACTGTTGCCGGAGATGATGCTGCTTACCCCAAACTGACCCAGCCATTTCACACCCATACCAACCACACATTTCTTGACTGCGCACTGTGTTTCAAAGTGCTTAACTGTATTGCTGCTGCAAGGTTTGCCATTGCTGTCTTTTAGCTGCTAAGCATCGTGACAGTCACACAACTTCTTTCTGTCCACTGTGCTCCATACTGCTTGACTGTACTGCTGCTCCTGGGGTTGCTATTGCCAGCCCTATATTGCCAAGGATCGCTTTGCCTGCTCTGTCTTTACTGTCTACTGTGCTGCTACTGCTGAAGCCAATGCACAACCACATCAGCCACACACCTCCTACTTTCATGATTTTGTGCCCTCAAGAAACAGTTTTGAAAACAGTGCTAATTTATGAAAAGACTTGATGACAATGAGCCAGAATTTCTTCACATTCATTACAGTGAGTTGTTTTCAGAAATAAGGGGATAATTTTTGGACTGCTTAATGAAAAGCCTTTGTAATTGTCTTACAATTTTGTGATTAGCAATCCAGTTGCAGATCATAAAAAAGGGATTTTTTTTTCACTTCTGGTTGAGAGGCCATTCCTTCTTTAAAATCAAAACAGTACAGTTTTATCTCTTTATTAATGGAATAATTTTTATATGTCTTACAAAAAAGATACCGTATATACTCGTGTATAAGCCGACCCGTGTATAAGCCGACCCCCCTAATTTTGCCACAAAAAACTGGGAAAACGTATTGACTCGTGTATAAGCCGGGTGTATAAACTGCCCTCCTGCTCTGTGCTGCCCCCGTCCTGCTCCTTGCTCCCCCATCCAGCTCTGTGCTCCCCCATTCTCCTCTGTACTCCCCCCCTCCTGCTCCGTCCTCCGCTGTGCTCCCCCGTCCTGCTCCGTGCTCCTCTGTGCCCTCCATCCTCTCCCCCCGTTCTGCTCCGTGCTCCTCTGTGCCCTCCATCCTCCCCCCGTCCTGCTACGTGCTCATTGTCCTTCTCCATGCTTCCCCCGTCCTCCGTTCTCCCCCGCGTCCTCCTCCATGCTTCCCCCATCCTCCGTTCTCCCCCCGTCCTCCTCCATGCTTCCCCCGTCCTCCGTTATCCCCCGCCCCGTCATCCTCCATGCTTCCCCGTCCACCGTTCTATCCCCAGTCCAGCTCCGTGCTCCTTGTCCTCTCCTCCATCATCCTCACCCCTCCCCGTGCCATCGCTGAGCGTCCCTGCAATCCTGCGTTCTCCCCGGCTTCCTGCAGCTCTCCAGCACTGAGCGGTGATGTAATACCGCTCATTAAGGCCATGAACATGGAGGCCACGCCCATGGGAGTGGCGTCGCGTCTATATTACATGACCTTAATGAGCGGGTATTACATCACTGCTCAGTGCTGGAGAGCTGCAGGAAGCCGGGGAGAACGCAGGATTGCAGGGACCCTCAGCGATGGCACGGGGAGGGGTGAGTATGATCCCAGCCACCGGCTCCTGCCGCGGCATCCCCTCCCCCGCTGGTTTCTGCCCTATGACTCGTGTATAAGCCGAGGGGGCATTTTCAGCATGAAAAAAGGTGCTGAAAATCTCGGCTTATACACGAGTATATACGGTAAGCGTAAAAAAGGAAGGCAGCACTCCATAGAATTCAAGATGAAAAAAGGTGAACTTTATTCAAACCCACATAGCATGGCCATGTTTCGGCTTACACTGAGCATTTCTTAAGCAGTGAGTTTAACATGCAGATGAGTAAATATAGAGATTATTCAACAATCATTAAATATCCACAATAATATTGTATAGTGCAATAAAAACATTCTTTTACAAGGTTTATACAATTTTATCCATAGTGCAGTGAGAAAAGTCCCTGTGTGGCATTTTTTATGTGTGCATGCGCACTTCCACATTCCGGACATCTCAGCGCCATCTTAGGTGGGGCACAATATCCAGGATAGCCTCCTATGCAAAGCACATTATCCGCCTACTATGGAGCGGTACTTCCCAATGACATTTCTCCAGCATATCTTCATTATATATCATCTATGGGAAGCGTCAATGCTGTATTAGATGTGGCCAACTGGCCCTACTAAGATGTGCCTGCACATATAATGTCCATACTAAAAACCTGGTCACAAGCATATTTAAAGTAATTCTTTTATTCTTTTGTATAAAATAAAATATATCTCTTCTATAATTGTGACAAAAAAGAAGAGGGGAGAGGGTTTTTTTTTTAAGGGAAGGGGATATTTATTCTTGTATGAATCTTTTGATATTTTGAACACGCCCTGATGTACAGTACGGTGCCCTATTCGAGTTACCTCCAGTCACCAATGGCACCTATGGGAGGTATCCAATGCTTTCGGACCAAGAGAACACTCAACCGAGGTGTCCATGAGGGTAAGTATACCTGTTCCAAAGCAACTGTTTCCCCATTCCCTTCTCAAGAAAAAATTATAACACAGTTCTCTTCCTATTATTGGCCGACAGTCCCATGCACTGTAATGATATAAAAACTCCTTTTACTGAAAAATGATAATAATTACATGTAAACAATAATCATTGGTCCTCCATATGGCTATGTATTCCCTTGTGTGAGTATATAATGTGATGGTGACTCGTGAATAGAAGTGACGTAGCTGTAAAAATAAGACTTGAGAAAGGATTTTATATCCCAAACATCGCCATGCCACTGGGCAATAAAGTCCATGTTTTTTTAAGTTTTTTTGTGCTGTTTCTCCTTTTTTCAACTTATTACAAAGAGCCATTTGATTGCTGGCTGAGGAAGTGTGCACACTATTGAGGTATTTGATGGTGCTGTTCCAAATTTTTCAATCTGTAAAAATAAGTACCGTATTTTTCGGACCATAAGACGCACTTTTTTCCCTCCAAATTTGGGAGGAAAGTGTGTTATGGAAATTTAATTAGGATGAATTTATCCTTCCGTGTTTGCTGCTTGCTTTTCCAAATCTCTATTTAATGTCTTTTTGAGCGCTCAGAACGAAATGAGACTGTCCACACGAAAGTGTCAGTATAGCAGTTCGTCAAAGACATACATTTATTATTCATTCAAGGTTTTATACGTTTACAAAAAGGGGCTGGTTAGTCAATTAACATACAATTAAAAACTGCTAGATTATTGGCTGTTCTAGTGTAAATATGATAATTATGATAATCATGGTAAAAGAGCTGAAGTTACAGAATTATTGTTTTATATTCTTTTGACCTAGTTGTCTTGCATGACTATAAGGTAAACAACAGATATCTAATAAGACTCCATGTACTTGTTCCTTATGAAGGCCTTATGAAGGCCAGATTCGTTTAAAATGACTGATTATAGCTGGCATGAGCACAGGATTTTTAGCAAGTGAGATCTATCTAACTGTGAACTGTAAATATATATATATATATGAATATACTTTGAATATATGGAATACATATACATTTCCATGACAGTCCCCCTTAGATACCACTTGCCCTAAAAACCTGCTCCTGGCCCAAAGCGCTGCAACTCTTTTGTGCTGCCGGCGAGTTGAGACACCCCTAGTACATGCCTCCCCCACCGAATACAGACTTTTCGCAAATGGGCGGTCAGAAGGACTGTCCCTGTCGGGGGTTTATGTGTTTGCAATCATAATCTCATAGTTGATAGGATGTTTCATCAAGGATGTGTATTCTCAGTCTGGAGGTAGTTCGGAGATCTGGTCAAGCCAGGCAGTTCCATCCGGACTGGTGCGAGGTCCAAGATGGTGAGTGGCATCAAATTGGTTGTCTCTTGAACAGTTTTTTTCCATTTTCCTGCGGATACAAGGAATTACACAGCAACCAGTAATTAATGCAAAAATGAGAACCCCCATAATGGCTGTCCAAACCTGTGCCAACATTTTCTGCCACCCACTCATCCACCCAAAGTATCAATCCCATGGGTCAGTGACACCTGAGTTCTGTTTCAGTTCCTCTGATAACTCAGTAAGTTTCTGTATTGCCATTGTGACTTTACCATTTGGGCCAGTGTTGTCTGGGATGTAGGTGCAACAGGTGTCTTTGATCATTTTGCAAACACCTCCTTTCTCAGCTGGAATCATATCCAAAGCCATTCTATTCTGGAATGCCATAATGGAAGTGGGGCCTAACTGTGCTGCCAAACCTTTTACAGCATCTATGGTGAAGTTAACAAATCTCTGCTGGTTATAATAGATGTAATTTATCCAATCAACATTTTTGTTTATAGTTACTAGTGGCAATAGTGACTCAAATCCTGCTTTAACTTGGTCTCTGGCCTTGAACTCATCAGGTAGGTCATCTGTCTGGTCAGTCAGAGCATCCACGACATCCTTCACGGCTTAGGTGTCTCTCCTGGTACGGAAGCTTCCTTGCAATGCGATACCTGGATCCAAACAGGCTTTCCCTCTAGTTACACAGAGGTTGGTGTCATCTGGGGCTCTTGGACAGGACCATCAAATCTGGCAGTGAAGAGAAAAACTCGAGAATGGACGTTAGTTTTTGACCAATTCAATTACATAAGTGTTATGATTTGGTAGCTGAGGAGAGCAGGCAAAAAAGGCAATACACCAGAGAGGTTGGAATCTATGGGATTGCAGTACCCTGACTAACCACCACAACTAAAGGCAGCCGTGGAGCGTTCCTACGTTGGTCCTAGACGCCTCGTCACAGCCTGAGAAGCTAACTACACCTAAAGATAGAAAAAGCAAAGCTATCTGCCCCGGAGCAGATCCCCAAAGAACATAGGAAGCCCCCAAACATGTAATGGCGGTTAGACATGAGGAAATACAGACACAGACAGAAAATAGTATGAGCAAACGTTGGGGCCCAAACTTCCTAAATAGAAAAGGATAGGAAAGGCACTTACTGCAACCCCCAAAAAACCCTGAAAAGTACCAACTCTACTAATTACAAAAACACCTGAGATCACACGACCTCTACCACCTAAATTAGTTCTCTGGTGTAACAAAATCTAAACAGCAACCACTGAAAAAACTGGAAAAGGCAAATGAACAAACAACAGTGGCTAAACTGCAAGCACCAAAAAACTAAAAGAAGAAAATGTCTTATCTGTTAGCAGAAGATGCAGGCACGAAACAGTTTTTCTGGGTCTCTGGGAGTGTGCCTTACGCTAAACAGTGCAATTAGGAGTGTGTCATGCCATGGTTTGCGTGTCTTTTGGGCAATTTTTCAGCATTCTATTCTTAAGTGTTTCGTTCAGTTTTTTCTACCTTCCTGCTGCTCTGGGGGTGGTAAGGAGTGTGTAGGCCTAGGTCTGACCCTACTGCTAATCGGGTCTCGTGTGTCAGATTTGCTGTGAATGCGGGTCCCTGATCACTTTCTATCATTTCTGGAGCCCCGTATCTGCACACTATTTTCTGAAAGTAGCTTCGTTGCAGTAGTCTTTACTGACTTGGAAGGCTTCTGTTCATCTTGAAAATACTTATTTTGACCACAATGGCGTATTTGAATCCTTCACTTGGCGATATCTGGATGTGGTCTATCTGGATCCTTTGAAGCTGGTAGAGTGGTCTTTCCAGATGAGGTGAGGGGGACTTTCTTCCATACGTCCAGGCTTGCATTTGCCGCAGGTCAGACAGCTGTTGGTGAATTTGGCTGTTAGGGTGGAGATCCCTGAAGCGAACCAGTAAGCACCAATCAGATCATTCATCTGTGTCTTTGATATGTGGATGTGGGTCCATGTACCCATTGGACCACCATAGGGTGCATACTTTGTGGTAGGCAGAGTTTGAAGTCTATTATTGATAGCCTTCCTTCTTCACGTGTTGCTTTTTTACCATTCAGCTCTTCTTCTCCTTTTGGAGCTTGGTCTTGTAACTTCTTGAGCAGATTCCAGGACGTCTCTTTGTCAGGTTTCTTGTCTTCAGTCGTCATGTAGTAGCCGTCCAGCTCTACGACCTCTCCCACTTCTCCATGTTGTCTTCCTTTGGCTGCTTCTTTGGCTGCCATGTCCGCCATGTTATTGCCTCACGCCTCTTCTGTTCTCAGTTTTCCATGCACTTTGATTTTTCAAATTGCCACCATTTTGGAAGTTGGAGTATACCCAGTAGGTCCCTGAAGGCTCCATGATGCTTCACGGTTGTCCCGTTTGCTGTGATGAAGTCCCTTGTAGCCCAGATGGGTCTAAAGTCGTGTGCTATGCCATGCGAGTACCTGTAGTCCGTGTAGATGTTTGCAGTCTTGCCTTCTGCCATCTGGCAGGCCTTCGTCAGCACTATCAGTTCTGCTTCCTGGGCTGACAGGCTAGGTGACAGACTTCTGGACCACAGGATTTCTTGATTGCTGGTCACTGCACTTCCTGTGTTGAAACTTCTTCATCATCTGCAAATCTGGAGCCATCCAAGTATCCCCCTTGGGAGTGGGAGTAGAGTGGCCGGGCTGAGGACTGTAGGTCTGGAGACGGTGACATTATGAGACAAAGGCAATAGAGGCGCCACAAAGATGCCTGGCGGTGGGGAGATTACTGTTGGTTGAGCTTGATTGAAGATTGCCAAGATGTCATGTGGAGTGAGAGTTTCCAGTGGCTGTCCAAGAGTGATGTCAGCAACCTTGTCCAGAAGGGTGTGTGCTGCAGATACTGCCATCAGGCAGGAGGGTGCTCTTCTTGCAACTGGATCCAAGAGGGCTGAGAGGCAGCCTAAAAGTCTCTGTTTTCCCCCGTGAATCCGTGCCAGGACTCCAGTAGCATGACCTTCTTTCTTCCATCAGGTAGACGGAAAGACTTTTCATAGTCAGGTAGGCCTGGTATTGGCGCTGAGACTGTGGAGTTCTTCCAATCTCCTGAATGGGTTGAAGGCTGCGTCTGATAGAAGGAGCGGGGTTGCGTTGATGCAAGCATACAGAGGCTGCATTAGGACTGAGGCATCAGGGATCCAGGTTCTGCAATACGACACTAGACCAGGGAAGGCCTGCAGCATTCTTGGAGTTGTTGGGGAGCCATCTTCTCCACAGTGGTCTTCCAGTCTTTTGACATGTGTTTCGTCTGGTGGGCAATACAGTGTCCCAGGGATGTAACTTGCTTCTGGCATCACTGGACTTTGTTCTTCCAGACCTTACGTTGCTGTTCTTCCAGGTAGAGTGGGAGAACAAGGAATAGACTGTGCAGGTGTCGATGTCAACCACACAAAAGAGAAGGTCATCCACGTGTTGTAGAAGAGTGACTCTTGCATATTCTGCAATCCAGTTGACGAGGATGGAGGACATTGTCTTGGTGAAACTTGAAGGGCTTGTTTTGAGCACCTTGAGGCAACATTGTCCATATGCACTGCACTGGTGCGTGAAAGCAGGCCTCCAGGTGGAGGGGAAACACTGAAGAAGGTGCTGGCCAGGTTGATCACCGTGAATACCGTTGCGGTGACTGGGACTCTTGAGAGCAGAGTGTGATGGTTCAGCACTGTTGGGGTTTCAAATAAAGTAGCCTCTATCGCGGCCTCCAGGTCTTGCACCATTCTGAACTCAGTGGGGTTTACAGTCTTTTTCTTCACTGTGGAAAGCTGGGATTGATTCCGATGGGCGAGGCAGCCCAGTTTGGCCTTGTCCTTCAGTATGCGGCAGGGGACTCCCATCTCCCGGCACAGAGCTGGCGAGAAAACAAGCCGTCTACTAGGATCCACATCATGAGAGATGACGACCAGCTGGCTTTCTTGTTCTCCACCAAGACAGTCACTGTGTTAGCACCTGCTCTGGTCACAGGGGGTCTTCTTGTTGGGACGTCTCCTTAAACGGCTGCTTTTCTTTCAGCACGGGCCATCAGTAGTTTCTTTTTCTCCAGCTCGGTCTCAGGTCAGTAGTTGTGCACAAGTTTGAAGAGCTGAGTGGCCTTTTTCCGGTCTAGGGCCTGGGTGAATTGGTTGATTGCAGGGGCACCTCCTGGTGCTTGCAAAAGATGAACCTCTGGCGTTAGAGCTGGATGAGGTGTTGCCATTCCATGAAGCGAGTAGGGTCCTTCTTGAGTTGAATATCCTGGCCAATGTCAAAGTTCTCAGGCCGTCTTCTTAGGCGAGTTCACTTAGACATTCAGTTGGTCTGAGACATCTTGACTCTGGGTGATGGAGTGGCTTTTCTGGTACTATGTCCAGCACCTCCTGTGATAGGTCTGCAGTGTGGTTGTTTGAGGTTCCTGTTTCTTCTTGGGTCAGGGTAGGGTTGAGCATTCCGATACTGCAAATATCGGGTATCGGCCGATATTGGCTGTATCGGAATTCCGATTCCGAGTTCCGATATTTTCGTCTTATCGGATACCGGAATCGGGATTGTCACTGTCACTGTCAGTGTCCGTCGGTCGGGTCTGTCAGGAGTCAGCGGCACTTACCTGGCAGAAGATCTCCGGCGGTCACGTCCTGGACTGCTTGATGGCCGCAATCTTCTTTCCCCGGCGGTCACATGCAGTTTCTCGCGATAACTGCAGTGACTGCTGGGTAATCCCGGCCGTAAAGCAGTCAGTCCGATGACGTCACCGCCGGGGAAGCAGGTAATCAGCTGTGCTGCGTCGCGATGACAGGCTCTGCCTGTCATTGCGATGTAGCAGAGTTGGATCGTCGTGGGACTGTCGTTATGGACTGCGTCGGAGAGGTGGTATACTGTTGGTTTGTTTTTTTTTCTTTTTTTACAGGAGATCGATGGCGTCGCAGGAATGAGAGTACAATAAAATTAATGAAAACTGTGTTGTCTCTTTTATTTCATTAAAATACTTTTTTCTTGCTTTGTCTTTTTTTTATGCATTTAATAACTTTGGGATTAATAATGGATCGGTGTCTTATTGACACCTCTCCATTATTAACCGGGCTTATTGTCACCGTGCAATCAACGGTGACATTAACCCCTTATTACCCCGCTTGCCACCGCTACAGGGCAAGTGGGAAGAGCCGGGTAAAGTGCCACAATTGGCACATCTTTTGATGCGCCAAATGTGGGGCTGCTGTAGCCTGGTATTATCAGGCTGTTGAGGGCCAAAATCCATGGGCCTTGACAGTCTTTTAATACCAGGCCGCAGCAGTCTGCATTTTACTTGGCTGGTTAACAAAAATAGGGGGGATCCCCACGCCGTTTTTTTTTTCGATGGGGATCCCCTATTTTTGTTAACCAGCCAAGCTAAGCAGACTGCTGTGGCCTGGTATTATCAGGCTTGCAAGGTCCATGGATATTGGATCCTTACCAGCCTGAAAAACCAGGCCTCAGCGGTCTGCTTCATCTGGCTGGTTAACAAAAATAGGGGGACCCCATGCCAATTTTTTTCGAGGGGATCCCCTATTTTTGTTAATCAGCCAAGATATGCAGACTGCTGTGGCCTGGTATTATCAGGCTGGCAAGGTCCATGGATCTTGGCTCCTTAACAGCCTGAAAATCCAGGCCTCAGCGGTCTGCTTCATCTGGCTGGTTAACAAAAATAGGGGGGACCCCACGCCAATTGTTTTTCGAGGGATCCCCTATTTTTGTTAATCAGCCAAGATATGCAGACTGCTGTGGCCTGGTATTATCAGGCTGGCAAGGTCCATGGATCTTGGCTCCTTAACAGCCTGAAAATCCAGGCCTCAGCGGTCTGCTTCATCTGGCTGGTTAACAAAAATAGGGGGGACCCCACGCCAATTTTTTTCGAGGGGATCCCCTATTTTTGTTAATCAGCCAAGATATGCAGACTGCTGTGGCCTAGTATTATCAGGCTGGCAAGGTCCATGGATCTTGGCTCCTTAACAGCCTGAAAATCCAGGCCTCAGCGGTCTGCTTCATCTGGCTGGTTAACAAAAATAGGGGGGACCCCACGCCATTTTTTTTTCGAAGGGAACCCCTATTTTTGTTAATCAGTTCCCTCTGACATCACTGATTGTGTCCCTGGCTGACCTGAAGTGAAAGTGGAAAGCAATCAATTAAGCTTTCCACTTAAGGGCCCGTCTCACATAGCGATATCGCTACCGAGATCGCTGCTGAGTCACTAGTTTTGTGATGCAGCAGCGAGCTCACCAGCGATATCGCTGTGTGTGACATTCAGCGACGATCAGCCCCCCTGCCGGGTATCGCTGATCGTCGCTGAAATGTCAGGACCTTTTTTTGATCGCTGGTTTCCCGCTGACAGGCACGCATCGCTGCGTGTGACAGGCGGGAGACCAGCGATCCGCTGGTAACCAGGGTACACAGCGGGTTTCCAGGCGCGGGGCTGTGCCTAGAAACCCACTGTGTACCTTGGATACCAGCGCCATGATGCAGGGAGCTGGTATCCAAGGTACACAGCGGGTTTCCAAGCGCTGCGCGGTGCCTGGAAACCCGCTGTGTACCTTGGTTACCAGCGGATCGCTGGTCTCCCGCCTGTCACACGCAGCGATGCGTGCCTGTCAGAGGGAAACCAGCGATCAAAAAAAGGTCCTGACATTTCTGCGACGATCAGCGATACCCGGCAGGGGGGCTGATCGTCGCTGAATGTCACACACAGCGATATCGCTGGTGAGCTCGCTGCTGCGTCACAAAACTTGTGACTCAGCAGCGATCTCGGTAGCGATATCGCTATGTGAGACGGGCCCTTAAGCGATGTTACCCGCAGTGTCGCTGTCCCAGATCGCTGCCTGAGCTGCCTGTTTGGCAGCTCAGCAGCGATCATGTAGCGATACACCAGCGATCCTGACAAGTGCATATCGTTGTCGGGATCGCTGGTGTATCGTTATGTGACACCCAGCCTTTACTCTCCTGTCAGGCAGGAGAGGAACTCATTCATTTGGGGTTTACTGTGAGGCTGCAGCATTAGCTGCGGTCCCTGCAGTAAACATTAACCCTTTCTGAAGGATTACACCGTGGGACCTGACTGTGCATGGGATAGGTAAGAATAATTTTGCTTTTTTATTTTATTTTTATTACAGGAAATGGTTTTTGCAGTAAAATAAAATATGGTCAAAAACATGTGTCTTTATTTCATTAAAATGATTTTTAATTAAAGTGTGTGTGTTTTATTTTTATTTCATGCAATAGGATTAATAATTGATAGTTGTCTAATTGACAGCTCTCAATTATTAACCTGGCTTAAGGTCACCTTTCAATAGCAAGGTGGCTTTAACCCCATATTAACCCATTCGCCACCGCTACAGGGCAATGGGAATAGACGGGCAAAGTGCCAGAAAGGGCGAATCTAATTATAGATTTGTCTTTCCTGGGGTGTCTGGGGGCAGATGTTAGTAGCCGGGGGGGGGCAAAAATAATGGTCCCTCTCTGGGCTATTATTATCTGCCCCCACTCACTGGCTTTGTCTGTCTGGTTGCGAAAATAGGGCGGGAGCCCACGCATTTTTTTTCAGCAATTTTACACCTCATATATATATATACATGTCATTGAATTTGTGACACATATATATATATATTTATATTTGTAGTTCATACACTTCTACATAGTATAATAGCCGCTAATTCAATTGCCGGCTTTTGTGAAAATGCAGAACCCGACATGAAATGACACTTGGTGTACATAGGGTTAACCATGTCTTTTCATGTCCTTTGCTATCTAATTTGCACAAACAATTAAATCAGTCTATGTGTGCAAAATTTCACACCTGTAGGGGTTAATTAAAGGTGTAAATTCGTAGCAAAAAAGTCTGTTTTTTTTACAACGAATTTACACCTTTAATTATCCCCTACAGGTGTGAAATTTTGCACACATAGACTGATTTAATTGTTTGTGCAAATTAGATAGCAAAGGACATGAAAAGACATGGTTAACCCTATGTACACCAAGTGTCATTTCATGTCTGGTGACCCGACATGAAATGACACTTGGTGTACATAGGGTTAACCATGTCTTTTCATGTCCTTTGCTATCTAATTTGCACAAACAATTAAATCAGACTATGTGTGCAAAATTTCACACCTGTAGGGGTTAATTAAAGGTGTAAATTCGTAGCAAAAAAGTCTGTTTTTTTTACAACGAATTTACACCTTTAATTAACCCCTACAGGTGTGAAATTTGCACACATAGACTGATTTAATTGTTGTGCAAATCAGATAGCAAACGACATGAAAAGACATGGTTAACCCTATGTACACCAAGTTTTCATTTCATGTCGGGTGCTTCTGTCTTTTCACTGAAGCCGGCTTTACCCGGCAATTGAATCAGAGAGGATATTTTACATGTAGAAGTGTATGAACAAAACATATATGTATATATATATGTCAAAAATGACATTTATATATATATATATATATGTATTCAAATGTGTGTATATTTAGTGTTTACAAGGAAAGAATGGGGTTTTTTTAGTTGCGATATTTTGTTCCCATAGACTTACATGGGACTTCCGGTAAACGGTATCGGGTATCGCCGAATTTTTGTGATATCGGCGATACCATTCCGATTTCCGATACTTTAGGATATCGGAAAGTATCGCTCAACTCTAGTCAGGGGTGAAGAAAGTGTCATGGTCCCATTTTTCCTGGGAAAACTCTGGTTGCTTTCAGCTTCTGCATAAGTCCACGCCCAATAGGTTGGGGTGCAGGTCTTTGACACAACAAACCGGGACATGATGGAGTGTTCTGGCTGATCCACACGCTCAGGGGCTTCAAAATCGGAAATATCTGACTTTACCATCAATTCCCATGCAGGAAGCAGAAGATTCTGAAGATAGGTGAGGTTGCGGAGTTCCCCAAGAAAAGATCTGACTACGGGCCCTCCACTCTCAGGAATTGGTCCCACTGTGGGGTTCCCTGTGGACTTGGGGGTGCTCTTGTCCTATGGACGGGGTTCTTCACTGCTTTCTGTGTTTCTCTTTTCTGGGTGAAGTCAGTGTTCTGCACCGGTTCCGGAAATGACCAAACTCGCCACAGTTGTAACACTTGACATTCCTTTTGTCCCGCGGACTCAATCCTTTTGCTACTGTGAGCAGGGTATCCATTGCATTGACCCTGAAATCAGGGCCCGGCTGCTACCAGTGGTTTCCTGATTGGTTTCTCTCAGTCCAAAGCACAAAAGCCTGTGCCCAAAATCCGTCTGTGGGGTCTGATCATGGGTAATGAGGCCCAAAACTTGAAACACTTGCATTACTCTGTCCCTGGACTTCTCCACAGACTCTTCTTGTCTTGACTCGTAACATGTAGGCTAAGAAATTTGTCCTGTCAGTCTGCTTTTGGCCCCTTTCCCTGAGTTGCTCAATTAGCTTTGGTCCTGTCTCCCAGGCATACGCATCTAACTCTTGGAAGCTTGAAGTGTTCTCTCATAATTGGCCAAATGCATCACCTGCTTTTATTTCCATTACGCCCACAA
>JARQOD010011289.1:0-23982 GCA_033576555.1 Oophaga sylvatica
CTGCGCTGAGCAGGCTCCACTGCAGCCGGAGATGAATGGGGGACCGCAGCGGGACTGGTTCGAGATTCCCCTTGTGCAGCAGCGGGAACTCGATTCCTAACATTACCCCCCCTCCTAGGGCCCCCCTTCTTTGGGCCTCATAGAATCATAGAATAGTAGAGTTGGAAGGAACCTCCTGGGGCCATCTGGTCCAACCCCCTGCTCAAAGCCGGATTCTCTAAATCATCCCAGACAGATGTCTGTCCAGCCTCTGTTTGAAGACTTCCATTGAAGGAGAACTCACCACCTCTTGTGGTAGCCTGTTCCACTCATTGATCACCCTAACTGTCAAAAAGTTTTTTCTAATATCTAATCTGTGTCTCCTCCCATTCAGTTTCATCCCATTGCTTCTCGTCTTTCCTTGTGCAAATGATAATAAAGATGATCCTTCTACAATGTGACAGCCCTTGAGATATTTGTAGACAGCTATTAAGTCTCCTCTCAGTCTTCTTTTTGCAAGCTAAACATTCCCAAATCCTGCAACCGTTCCTCATAGGACATGGTTTGCAGACCGGTCACCATTCTGGTGGCTCTTCTCTGAACTTGCTCCAGTTTGTTGATGTCTTTTTTAAAATGTGGTGCCCAAAACTGGACACAGTATTCCAGATGAGGTCTGACCAAAGAGGAGTAGAGAGAAATAATGACCTCACGTGATCTAGACTGTATGCTTCTGTTGATACATCCTAGAATTGTATTTGAATTTTTTGCTTCTGCATCACACTGTTGACTCATGTTCAGTCTGTGATCAATTAGTATACCCAAGTCTTTTTCACATGTGCTGTTACTTAGCCCTATTCGTCCCATTTTGTATATGCTTTTTCATTTTTATTGCCCAGATGTAGTACTTTGCATTTTTCCCTGTTAAAATCCATTATGTTAGTTGCTGCCCACTGCTCCAGTTTATTTATATCTTTTTGAATCCTCTCTCTCTCTTCTCTAGTATTAGCTACCCCTCCTAGCTTTGTGTCATCAGTAGTGTTGAGCGATACGATACTGCAAATATCGGGTATCGGCCGATATTAGCTGTATCGGGCTTTCGATTCCGAGTACCGATATTTTCGTCATATCGGATACCGGAATCGGATTTGTCACTGTCACTGTCAGTGTCCGTCGGTCGGGTCTGTGAGTGTCCGTCGGTCAGTCTGTCAGTGTCCGTCGGTCAGGTCTGTCAGGAGTCAGCGGCACTTAAATGGCAGAAGATCTCCGGCGGTCACGGGCTGGACTGCTTCATGGCCGCCATCATCTTTCCCCGGCGGTCACATGCAGTTTCTCGCGATAACTGCAGTGACTGCTGGGTAATCCCGGCCGTAAAGCAGTCAGTCCGATGACGTCACCGCCGGGGAAGCAGGTAATCAGCTGTGCTGCGTTGCGATGACAGGCTCTGCCTGTCATTGCGATGTAGCAGAGCTGGATCGTCGTGGGACTGTCGTTACTATGGACTGCGTCGGACAGGTGGTATACTGTTGGTTTGTTTTTTTTCTTTTTTTACAGGAGATCGATGGCGTCGCAGGAATGAGTGTATAATAAAATTAATGAAAACTGTGTTGTCTCTTTTATTTCATTAAAAGACTTTTTTCTTGCTTTGTCTTTTTTTTATACATTTAATAACTTTGGGATTAATAATGGATCGGTGTCTTATTGACACCTCTCCATTATTAACCGGGCTTATTGTCACCGTGCAATCAACGGTGACATTAACCCCTTATTACCCCACTTGCCACCGCTACAGGGCAGTGGGAAGAGCCGGGTAAAGTGCTACAATTGGCACATCTTTTGATGCGCCAAATGTGGGGCTGCTGTAGCCTGGTATTACCAGGCTGTTGAGGGCCAAAATTCATGGGCCTTGACAGTCTTTTAATACCAGGCCGCAGCAGTCTGCATTTTACTTGGCTGGTTAACAAAAATAGGGGGACCCCTACGCCGTTTTTTTTTCGAGGGGATCCCCTATTTTTGTTAACCAGCCAAGCTAAGCAGACTGCTGTGGCCTGGTATTATCAGGCTTGCAAGGTCCATGGATATTGGATCCTTACCAGCCTGAAAAACCAGGCCTCAGCGGTCTGCTTCATCTGGCTGGTTAACAAAAATAGGGGGGACCCCACGCCAATTTTTTTCGAGGGGATCCCCTATTTTTGTTAATCAGCCAAGATATGCAGACTGCTGTGGCCTGGTATTATCAGGCTGGCAAGGTCCATGGATCTTGGCTCCTTAACAGCCTGAAAATCCAGGCCTCAGCGGTCTGCTTCATCTGGCTGGTTAACAAAAATAGGGGGGACCCCACGCCATTTTTTTTTCGAAGGGAACCCCTATTTTTGTTAATCAGTTCCCTCTGACATCACTGATGGTGTCCCTGGCTGACCTGAAGTGAAAGTGGAAAGCAATCAATTAAGCTTTCCACTTCCTCTCCTGTCAGCCAGGAGAGGAGCTCATTCATTTGGGGGTTTACTGTGAGGCTGCAGCATTAGCTGCAGTCCCTGCAGTAAACATTAACCCTTTCTGAAGGATTACACCGTGGGACCTGACTGTGCATGGGATAGGTAAGAATAATTTTGCTTTATTATTTTATTTTTATTACAGGAAATGGTTTTAGCAGGTAAATAAAATATGGTCAAAAACTGTGTGATTATTTCATTAAACTTCTTTTTTATTAAAGTGTGTGTGTTTGATTTTTCTTTCATACAATAAGATTAATAATTGATAGTTGTCTAATTGACAGCTCTCAATTATTAACCTGGCTTAAAGTGACCTTTCAATTGCAAGGTCATTTTAACCCCTTATTAACCCATTCGCCACCGCTACAGGGCAATGGGAATAGACGGGCAAAGTGCCAGAAAGGGCAAATCTAATTAGAGATTTGCCCTTTCTGGGGTGTCTGGGGGCAGATGTTAGTAGCCGGGGGGGGGGGCTAAAAATAATGGTCCCTCTCTGGGCTATTATTATCTGCCCCCACTCACTGGCTTTGTCTGTCTGGTTGCGAAAATAGGGCGGGAGCCCACGCATTTTTTTTCAGCAATTTTACACCTCATATATATATATATACATGTCATTGAGTTTGTGACACATATATATATATATATTTATAGTTCATACACTTCTACATAGTATAATAGCAAGCAAAAACAAGGGAAAAAGCAATGTGTGTATATACCCTAATGAAAATAAGTAAAAAAGCAAGTGCATTAAATAATTAACATAGGGTACTTAGTAAACACTGTTTTGATCAAAAAAGCATAAAGCTGTCCCACCACGGCAAGGTGTTCCCATTTGAGACAGTCACTACACTCTCTAAGGTTACAAACCTACCTGGTGTGAATAGTGGCAGAGAGTCTGGGTCCCAAATGGACACCCAGCTTCAGAGGGACTATATATGAACTACACAGCTCAGTAGAAAGGAGGCCACACCTATTTGTACTGAATACAAAAATGCTAAAGAAAAACAAAAAACTGAACTGAAGTAGACTTGAATGACATGCAAGATGTAGAAGCATGTTCACACTGGCCATAAAAGCAAGCAAAACAAGGAAAAAGCAATGTGTGTATATACCCTAATGAAAATAAGTAAAAAAGCAAGTGCATTAAATAATTAACATAGGGTACTTAGTAAACACTGTTTTGATCAAAAAAGCATAAAGCTGTCCCACCACGGCAAGGTGTACCCATTTGAGACAGTCACTACACTCTCTAAGGTTAAAACCTACCTGGTGTGAATAGTGGCAGAGAGTCTGGGTCCCAAATGGACACCCAGCTTCAGAGGGACTATATATGAACTACACAGCTCAGTAGAAAGGAGGCCACACCTATTTGTACTGAA
Organism: Oophaga sylvatica; assembly: GCA_033576555.1. Classification (NCBI taxonomy): domain Eukaryota; kingdom Metazoa; phylum Chordata; class Amphibia; order Anura; family Dendrobatidae; genus Oophaga; species Oophaga sylvatica. The sequence continues at coordinate 3,848 of JARQOD010011289.1, forward strand.
TACAAAAATGCTAAAGAAAAACAAAAAACTGAACTGAAGTAGACTTGAATGACATGCAAGATGTAGAAGCATGTTCACACTGGCCATAAAAGCAAGCAAAAACAAGGGAAAAAGCAATGTGTGTATATACCCTAATGAGAAATAAGTAAAAAAGCAAGTGCATTAAATAATTAACATAGGGTACTTAGTAAACACTGTTTTGATCAAAAAAGCATAAAGCTGTCCCACCACGGCAAGGTGTACCCATTGAGACAGTCACTACACTCTCTAAGGTTAAAACCTACCTGGTGTGAATAGTGGCAGAGAGTCTGGGTCCCAAATGGACACCCAGCTTCAGAGGGACTATATATGAACTACACAGCTCAGTAGAAAGGAGGCCACACCTATTTGTACTGAATACAAAAATGCTAAAGAAAAACAAAAAACTGAACTGAAGTAGACTTGAATGACATGCAAGATGTAGAAGCATGTTCACACTGGCCATAAAAGCAAGCAAAAACAAGGGAAAACGCAATGTGTGTATATACCCTAATGAAAATAAGTAAAAAAGCAAGTGCATTAAATAATTAACATAGGGTACTTAGTAAACACTGTTTTGATCAAAAAAGCATAAAGCTGTCCCACTACGGCAAGGTGTACCCATTTGAGACAGTCACTACACTCTCTAAGGTTAAAACCTAGTATAATAGCCGCTAATTCAATTGACGGCTTTTGTGAAAATGCAGAACCCGACATGAAATGACACTTGGTGTACATAGGGTTAACCATGTCTTTTCATGTCCTTTGCTATCTGATTTGCACAAACAATTACATCAGTCTATGTGTGCAAAATTTCACACCTGTAGGGGTTAATTAAAGGTGTAAATTCGTAGCAAAAAAGTCTGTTTTTTTTACAACGAATTTACACCTTTAATTAACCCCTACAGGTGTGAAATTTTGCACACATAGACTGATGTAATTGTTTGTGCAAATCAGATTGAAAACGACATGAAAAGACATGGTTAACCCTATGTACACCAAGTGTCATTTCATGTCGGGTGCTTCTGTCTTTTCACAGAAGCCGGCTTTACCCGGCAATTGAATCAGAGGATATTTTACTATGTAGAGTGTATAAACTATACATATATGTATATATATATGTCGCAATGACATGTATATATATATATATATGTATTCTATGTGCGTATATTTAGTGTTTACAAGAAAATAAAGGTTTTTTTTAGTTGCGATATTTTGTTCCCATAGACTTACATGGGACTTCCGGTATCGGAATCGGATATCGGCGATATTTAGTGATATCGGCGATGCCATTCCGATCCGATATTTTTAGATATCGAGCAGTATCGCTCAACACTAGTCATCAGCAAATTTGATCAGTTTACCCTCAATTCCTTCATCTAAATCATTGATAAAGATGTTGAACAATACAGGGCCCAAAACAGAGCCTTGTGGTACCCCACTTGATACATTCTTCCAACTGGATGTGAAGCCATTTACGACCACTCTTTGGGTCTGATCACTAAGCCAGTTATGAATCCACCTAACAGTTGCCTTGTCCATTCCATACTTAGTCAATTTTTCAATAAGGATTGTGTGAGATACTTTGTCAAATGCTTTGCTGAAGTCAAGATATACTATATCTACAGCATTTCCCTGATCCACCGAGTCAGTGATTCTGTCATAGAAGGAAATTAAATTAGTCTGACATGACATATTAGTTACAAACCCATGCTGACTCTGTTTAATCACTTCATTCTTATCCAGGTACTTGCATACATGTTATTTAATAATTTGTTCAAAAATGCCTCACTGCGTTCAAAGGCATCGATGAGCTGCGGAGCGTGAACGTGCTCGGCAGGCTCCCAGGACCTATCCTCAGGCTCATAACACCTTCAATCCACCAAATAAAATATTTTGCCATGTACCACCTTACACCCCCACGATGGCGTTCACCTTATGGTCATCCGTAGATGAACCCGATGTCCCGGCAGATGACTCGGAAAACCGGAACATGAGCACGGGTTTCAGGAGGGATACATGAAAGATGTCGGAGATACCCAGGCGTGGTGGAAGAGTCAAACGGTATACCACAGGGTTAACCTGCTCGAGAACTTTGAAAGGACCCAGGTAGCGGGGTGCCAACTTGGTGGACTCAACTCGCAGCCTAATGTTACGGGCGGAGAGCCACACCAAGTCCCCAGGAGCGGGGTGCCGATGTGCATCGGCGGAGGACCTCATCCTCTCCTTGGACTCCTGAATGGCATCCTGGGTACAGTCCCAAATGTCCCATGCCTCCACAGCCCAGTCTGCCACCCTGGAGTCGGCAGAAGACACGGGCATGGGCACCGGAACCCGTGGATGCTGACCGTAGTTTAGGAGGAATGGGGTCTGTCTGGCGGAATCAGTCACAGTATTGTTTAGTGCAAACTCAGCCCACGGTAGCAAGGATGCCCAGTCATCCTGCCTGGCTGAGACAAAATGTCGTAGATAGGTGACCAAGGTCTGGTTGGCCCTCTCTACCAACCCATTCGTCTCGGGATGGTATGCTGAAGAGAGATTTAACTCAATACTGTGCAGACGACAAAGCTCTCTCCAGAACCAAGACGCAAACTGGGGACCTCGGTCACTGACTATTTTGTCCGGCATGCCGTGTAGACGGAAGATGTGCCTAACGAACAATGCTGCCAGAGCCCGTGCAGAAGGTAACCGTGGTAGCGGCACCAGGTGCACCAATTTGGAAAAATGGTCGGTGATTACCCAAATGATGGTGCAGCCCCGAGACTTGGGTAAGCCCACCACAAAGTCCATCCCCACCATCTCCCAGGGCCTGTCTGCCACCGGAAAAGGGTAAAGTAACCCAGCTGCCCGTTGTCGAGGAGACTTATTCTTGGCGCAGGAGACACACGCCCGAACATAGTCCCCAACGTCACAGACCATATGCGGCCACCAGTATGTCCTCGCCAACAACTCAGATGTCCTCTTTGCCCCAAAGTGTCCACCCACCCTGGATCAATGTGCCCAAGAGAGTACCTCCGGTCGCAAATGGGTAGGCACAAATGTCTTGCCCGGGGGCACAGACTCCAGCGAAACCGGGGCCACTGTTCTCAGGCTTCTGTGGAGACAATAAGCCGAGGCTCCTCCTCCTCCTCAGAGGACACCACAGAGCGACAGAGAGTGTCAGCATGAATATTCTTCTCTCGCGAGAGAAAATGGAGTGTGAAATGAAACCGGGAGAAGAACAAGAACCATCTGGCCTGGCGAGAATTAAGCCGCTGGCCTGTCTGAAGATATATCAAATTCTTGTGGTCGGTGAAGACTTGGAAGGGAAAGCGAGCCCCTTCCAACAGATGTCTCCACTCAGAGAAAGCCAACTTCATTGCTAGCAACTCCCTGTCCCCGATGGAATAATTCCTCTCCACTGGTGTGAAGGTCTTGGAGAAGAAGAAGCAAGGATGCTTCCGACCTTGAGCATCCTTTTGGAAGAGGACTTCTCCAGCACCAACGGGTGAGGCATCCACCTCCAATATGAATGGCTTATGAACATCAGGGCGGTGTAGGATGGGAGCGCTAGCAAAATGAGACTTAATTGAGGTGAAAGCCTTGGAGACCTTTTCAGACCACAATTTGGGATTTGCTACCTTCTTGGTGAGGGCTACCAAGGGAGCTACCAAAGTTGAGAAATGAGGAATGAACTGGTGATAATAATTAATGAACCCCATAAAGTGCTGCACCGCTTTAAGGGAATGGGGTTCTTGCCAGTCCATCACAGCCTGTAGTTTGGCAGGATCCATAGCCAATCCCTGGGCGGAGATGATATAGCCCAGGAATGGTAAAGACTCCTGCTCAAACACACATTTCTTCAACTTTGCATAAAGGGAATTTGCCGCAAGAGGTCGAAGACTCTGCAGACATCTCTCCGGTGGGAGTCAATATCTGGAGAGAAGATGAGAATATCATCCAGATAGACTACGACCGAGGTGGAAAGCATATCCTGGAAGATGTCTTTAACAAAGTCTTGGAAAACGGACGGGTCATTAAAGAGCCTGAAGGGCATCACCAGATATTCATAGTGCCCATCCCTGGTATTAAAAGCCGTCTTCCATTCGTCCCTCTCACGGATGCGAATCAGGTTATAGGCATCCCGCAGGTCTAATTTGGTAAATACCCTTGCTCCATGGAGCCTAACAAAGAGCTTAGAAATCAGGGGCAATGGGTATTTATTCTTAACGGTGATGGCGTTAAGACCCCTGTAATCTATGCAGGGACGTAATTCTCCGTTCTTCTTCTGCGCGAAGAAGAACCCCGCCACAGCTGGTGACACTGACTTCCTAATAAACCCTCTTGCCAGATTCTCCTGGATGTATTGGGACATAGCCTCCGTCTCTGGGAGAGAGGGGATAAACCCTTCCCCGGGGCGGTTCTGCTCCAGGCAGGAGATCAATAGGACATTCATAGGGGCGGTGAGGTGGAAGAGTCTCCGCAGCCTTTTTAGAGAACACGTCTACATAGGACCAATAACACTTGGGAAGGGAAGTGAAATCTGTGGGTATCCCTGTAGTAGTAACCTGAACACTCTCCCTCACACATCTACCTTTACAAGATTCACTCCAACCCCGTATCCTCCCAGAGGACCACTCAATATGTGGGGAGTGAAGACGAAGCCAGGGTGCTCCCAGCAGAGCCACATCTATACCCTCGGCAAGGACTAGGTAAGAGATAATCTCCTGATGGGAAGGAGACATAGATAATGTGAGAGGGATTGTCTGATGTGTGATCTGTGAGGGCAGTATTGATCCATTCACCACTCGAACAGTCACCAGTTTGGCGAGCATCACCTGAGGTATTGTGTAGCGGAGAGCGAAGGCAGAGGACATAAAATTCCCCTCTGCTCCAGAATCCACACATAGCTCAACTGTTAGAGTGGATGGACCAAAAGAGATTGTCCCTTTAAAGGACAGCTTGGAGGCAAATGCCACTGAATCTAGTGAACCTCCTCCCATGGTTACTAGATGCGATCGTGTTCCCAATCGCTGGGGACATCTATTGGCATAATGTCCTAACTGTTGGCAATTGTTACAAACCACGGGGACTCGAGTGGGCGGAGACTTAGGTCCTGCTCGAGCAACCTCCATGGCCTACTGGGAGTCGGACGCCTGAATGGGAAATTCTAGAGGTTTGGCAAAGGTGGGAGCCAGCCGGAACCTCTGCCTACACTGGGCCCGCTCCAACCTCCGCTCGTGAAAACGAAGGTCGATGCGGGTAGATATGGAGATAAGCTTCTCCAGTGAGGCAGGAATCTCCCTGGTGGCCAAAGCGTCCTTTACATGGTCAGCCAGACCTCTCCAGTATACCGGAATGAGGACTTTATCCAGCCATTCTAACTCGGAGGCCAGCAGTTGGAGCGCCGTATCGTGGGTGACCTGAGGGCCTAAAAAGACCTTTTTAAGAGCCTCCAGAAACCGAGGAGCACTCCGCACCACACGATCGTCACGCTCCCACAATGGGCGTTACCCATTCCAACGCTCTGCCCAACAGAAGTGATACTATGAAACCAACTTCTGCCCACTCCGTGGGAAAACATGCGCTCGAGAGCTGCCAACCTACCCTCCAGCTGCTGGATGAACTGCCCTAGGTGCTGGTCGTCCGCCATTTTACTAGCCAGACCCTGGCACTAGTATTATGTTAGGTTCTGTGGAACGCACCAAATAAATATAAATAGTGGGTGTGTTCGCAGCCCGAGATCCACCGTGCAGGCAGAGCCTGCTGCTAGTAAGATGGCTGTATATGCGAACTCTGTTACTTCACAGAGTCGCAAACATAGATGCTGTGGCACTATATGGCGGTGTAAGCGAACTCTGTTACACCACAGAGTCGCTGGGTAGAGACGCAGAGAAAGAGACTGTGTCCTGTTAACACCACAGGGATACACAGATAACTGCTGTGCGGAAAGCAGTCCGTGGTCATGCAGTCAGCAAAGCAAACATGCAATCTCCTCACCGGAGAAGCCGGTATTCTAGGGGCTTATTTCAGCCAAGCCCTGAACACGTGCATACAAATCTCCTCACCGGAGGTGCCGGTATTCTAGGGGCTTATTTCAGCCAAGCCCTAACCACATGCGTGCATGATCACACTAGCGCAAAGCACATAACACAATTGATACTAGCGCATGGCCGAACGGTAATGCGCACCTTTTATAGTAGCAGTTACAGGACCTTCCAGAAAAGGACCAATGAGAAACTGTTTCAGAACACAAGTAGTTTCAGGACCTTCCTGGCGGACCAGTAGGAGCTGCTGCAGTACCTAAGCATGTGACCCCTGATCTCCAATGAGAGATCTTACCTTGGGCATGCTCAGAAGGGGAAACGCAGGACTTAGTTTCAAGACTGCCTGCTCCAGCACTGGTTATAATAGAGGAACCAGAAGAGGCAGCAACAAGCCTCTGCACAGTATTAGACTGAGCGAGACGCTGGGACAGACGTCTCTGCTGAGCAGGCTCCACTGTGGCCGGAGGTGGATGGGGGACCGCAGCGGACTGGTTCAAGATTCCCCTTGTGCAGCAGCGGGAACTCGATCCCTGACAGAACAGACAGTTACAGGAATCGTTTGATTTCAGTGATTTCCTCAAAAGGTTGTGCAACAAAATATTAAGTTAAGGGTACCATCATTTCTGTCAAGGCCTATTTCATGAGTTTTATTTTTTTGTAAATTCTGTTGAAGCATGGTTGAAAAGCAATGTCTGACGTTCATTTGTTCATTTTCATAGATTTTGATTTAATATTACTTTTGTCAGATTCAAGCTATTTCTGTCACCATTGTCGGTTTTTCTGTCATTAAACAAGGGGTACCAACAATTTTGACCACTTCTGTACCTGTACACCTTAGGGCATTTGTCTAAATTCATCACATGTATTTTAGTAATAGGGTTTCATTAAAAAAATTTGGGCTGTCTATATTCTACAGCCTTTATGTATCACAGTACATAGCAGAATGCAAAATGAGCTAACAGTTACCATAAGTCTTAGTTTGCCATGGCTAGAAAACAATACAACAAAGTGTTGAACACATATGTAAAACTACAATAACATCACAGGATTAAAGGCTGGTAATTAGAGATGAGCGGTGTTCGAAGCGAACTGTTCGCCAATCTCAAATTCTAGCTGTTTTGGGTGGTGTTCAAGTCATTTGACGAACCCGAAAGATTTGGAAAAAATCTGGCTGTTCGAGGTTATGTTCGATAACTGTTCGTGCACCTAAATCGTCACTGGATTTTTTCACAGTTATGCTGAGAATCACTGTTAATACACATTTTGAGTGTCCAGCGTGGCGGGGGGAGGGGCATGGCATGGATCTCTGCAGAGATAATGAAGATCTCCTTTTTTTTTCTCTTTCCCGCATTTCCAGTGGGCGGTGCAGTCTGTCAGCCTATCAGCACGCTCACACGGAGCGAGGTGCTTTTTTTTCACACAAGCAAGGGCATGTGTCATTGGCTGTGTATGTCACATGTCCTTGCCCTATAAGACCCAGCCATTTCCCCCCTCGCCACCATTTTCTCAGTGCTGCAGCTCAGTGTTAGATGGCACTGCTGTTGTTAGCGCTATATTGTGTGTGCATTGTGCAACTGCGACTTGCCAGCGAAATCGCTGAGAAATAGAGAGGAAGGTTTAGGGAGTAGGGACTAGTTCGTAATTGCAGCCCTTTTGAGGGCTACGTTACATCAGTTCCTAGCAGTTTTAGCAGGCAGGTCAGTGCTCACTCTTTAAATAGACAGATAGGTCAACTTGGGACAGTGACTATTTGTAATTGCAGCCCTTTTCAGGGCTAGGTTACAGCAGTTGCTATCACTTTTTGTCAGCTACACCAGCGTTCAAATCACTCCTAATTATTCGCTGCATCTATCCTGTTCAATAATTGTGTGCATAGTAGCAGTGTGTGCTACTCATTCTATTAGGGCATCTATACAAAGCTCCACCAGCCTTAAAAAAAAAAAATTCTATCTGCATGTTGCCTGGACAATAATTTTGGGCATAGTACCAGTGTGTGCTACTCATTCTATTAGGCCATCTATACAAAGCTCCACCAGCCTTTAAAAAAAAAGAATTTCTATCTGCATGTTGCCTGGATAATAATTTTGGGCATAGTAGCAGTGTGTGGTACTCATTCTATTAGGCCATCTATACAAAGCTCCACCAGCCTTAAAAAACAAAAGAAATTTCTATCTGCATGTTGCCTGGACAATAATTTTGGGCATAGTAGCAGTCTGTGGTACTCATTGTATTAGGCCATCTATACAAAGCTCCACCAGCCTTCTAAAAAAAAAGAATTTCTATCTGCATGTTGCCTGGACAATAATTTTGGGCATAGTAGCAGTCTGTGGTATTCATTCTATTAGGCCATCTATACAAAGCTCCAGCAGCATTAATATACTCATAATTTTTTGCTGTCTCTTGCCTGTAGAATAATTTTGGGCATAGTAGCAGTCTGTGGTACTCATTGTATTAGGCCATCTATACAAAGCTCCACCAGCCTTAAAAAAAAAAAAATTCTATCTGCATGTTGCCTGGACAATAATTTTGGGCATAGTAGCAGTCTGTGGTACTCGTTGTATTAGGCCATCTATACAAAGCTCCACCAGCCTTTAAAAAAAGCAAAAGATTCTATCTACATGTTGCCTGGACAATAATTTGGGCATAGTAGCAGTCTGTGGTGCTCATTGTATTAGGCCATCTATACAAAGCTCCACCACCCTTCTAAAAAAAAAGAATTTCTATCTGCATCTTGCCTGGACAATAATTTTGGGCATAGTAGCAGTCTGTGGTACTCATTCTATTAGGCCATCTATACAAAGCTCCAGCAGCATTGATATACTCATAATGTTTTGCTGCCTCTTGCCTGTAGAATAATTTTGGGCATAGTAGCAGTCTGTGGTACTCATTGTATTAGGCCATCTATACAAAGCTCCACCAGCCTTAAAAAAAAAAAAAATTCTATCTGCATGTTGCCTGGACAATAATTTTGGGCATAGTAGCAGTCTGTGGTACTCATTGCATTAGGCCATCTATGCAAAGCTCCACCAGCCTTCTAAAAAAGAAAGAATTTCTATCTGCATCTTGCCTGGACAATAATTTTGGGCATAGTAGCAGTCTACGGTACTCATTCTATTAGGCCATCTATACAAAGCTCCAACAGCATTGATATACTCATAATTTTTTGCTGCCTCTTGTCTGTAGAATAATTGTGGGCATAGTAGCAGTCTGTGGTACTCATTGTATTAGGCCATCTATACAAAGCTCCACCCGCGTTCAAATACTAAGAATTTTTTGCAGCCATCGTTTTTTGTGCAAACAACTCCACAGTTGTCAATTAGGTAACCACCAAAATGAGTGGCAAAAGGCCTGCTGCTGGTGGAAAGGAGAATAGGCGTGTTGTGAAGGGGAAAAAATGTTGTGTACGTGGTGTAGGTGTTAAAGCAACAGTAACATCTGCAGAAGAAAGACCATCTTTCAGCCAAACTAAGATGTCTACGTCTTTTAGTGGACAATGTGGTACGATCCCTTTCTTACGGGCTCGCCCATAGCTACAAATTCCAGATGAGGCACAAAAAATAAGGGGCTTCAACAGATATCAAGTGCTCCTTTAAGTCGGCTCTCCACCTCAACTTCAACAACACAAAAACTCCAGTCCTCAGAGGTGTCACCCCAATTGCACTGGCTTCTTCACAGCTCCCAAGTCTCCAACTGCCCGTCTGAGTATGGGTAGAACAGATGGTTGAGTCTGCAGAGCTTTTTACTCATACTATAGCCTGGGAATCAGAGGTCTCTCCACAGCTTCTGTGAATCCAGACGAGGAAAAGATCTGCACTGATGCCCAAAATGTTTATGAGTCTGATCCAGGACCAGATGAAGAAGGTTCTGAGCATAATGTAGACCCTCGTTCCCAAACTGTGACTCCTGTTGGTGGAGACAATGAGGAAGACGATGATGAGACTCAAATACCAGATGTGAGCAACAACTTGAGTTTTGTGTCAGGGCAGGAAGAGGTTGGCTCTGAGGACGACGGGGTGAGAACACACAGGGTGATGATGATGAGGTTGTAGATCCCACTTACTGTCAACCCACAGTGAGACAGTCGATGAGGTCAGCAGAGGAGGTAGAGGAGGATTCGAGTGACGACGAGGTCAGGGTGCGCCTTCCTGGACAGAGGCGTAGTACTGGAAGCACGTCACCAACTGCATCCTTAACCACAACTCTGCCTCTGACCACAAGTCAAGGTGGCTCTTCAGGTCGCATGGGTTCTAAGCCTTGCATAGCCTGGGCATTTTTTAACATCGATAAGGATGGCCCAACTCATGTTATCTGTAACATTTGTGACCAAAAGCTAAGTAAAGGGGCCAAAAAATCCATAGTTTGAGTACTTCATGCATGAACCATCACATGGATATGAAGCATAAGTTGCAGTGGCAAGCTCACTGTGCTACAATGCGGCCTAGCGGGCCGGCCCAACCACCGTCTGCCCCATCTTGTGCATCCGCGACCGCGGCTTCTTCATCCTCTGTGACTGGGGGGACAGCAGTCAGACCTGTTTTGAGACCCAGACCTGGCACCTCTTTACCAGCAACAGCCAGTCAGTTTGACAGGTCATCATTTCATTTGGAAGTGGAAACACCAGCTGGTGTTGAGTGCTCTCCGACATTGAGAGCACCACCTTTGGATCAAGGCATCTTCCTCACAGACCGTCAGTTGTCCAGGGACACCCTACTCAACCCCGTCTACGCACAACAGCCAGCCCTTGGTCACTCAGATGTGGACAAGTAAAAGACCATTTCCTCCTAGCCATGAGAAAGCTAAGAGTTTGACTTTCACCATCTGCAAGCTCTTGGCTACAGAAATGCTGCCTTTCCGCCTTGTGGACACAGAGGATTTTCAAGCCCTTATGTCCGTCGCAGTGCCCCAGTACCAAATGCCCAGTCGGCACTACTTCGTGTTGCCGTCCCCACGAGTTGTGCTTCAATCCTCTTTATCTCAAAGTTCCTCCACTGCTTCTGCCTCCTCAACCTACTCTCGGTCCTCCACCTGCACCCAAAGCCTGTCTGGTCATGCCACCGACTTTCTAACTGCGCAGAAGGGATCCTGCAGCACACCTCCTTGCTATGCTGGCAGAAGGGCTCAACATAATCAGGAGGTTTTTACGTTGAAATGTCTGGGAAATGTGAGTCACAGAGCTGAGGAGTTGTGGTCAGCTCTGGAGAACCAGTTTCATGAATGGTTGTCTCCACTGGACCTTCAACCAGGGAAGGCCGTGTGCGACAATGCCGCAAACCTGGGTGCGGCCCTTCGCCGGGCAATGTCACACACGTGCCTTGTATGGCTCACGTGTTGAACCTGGTTGTCCAGCAATTTTTAGCCCACTATTCCGGACTACATGGCCTTCTGCAGAGGGCACGGTCGCTGTGTGCTCACTTCCGCCGTTCGCATCCCGCAGCTCAGCGACTTCCATCTCTACAGAAGTCGTTGGGCCTGCCACTTCACCGGCTAAAATGCAATGTGCCAACACGGTGGAATTCAACTGTGCACATGTTGAGGCGACTGTTGCAGCACCGACAAGCCCTGGTGCAATACGTTTCTGAATTATAGCCTGGGCCAACGAGATCCAGAGGTGGGGAAAATCACGCTGGAAGAGTGGTCTCAGATCAGGGACCTATGCACCCTTCTGCACAGTTTTGAAATGGCCACGAAGATGTTTAGTGCTGACGATGCCATTATCAGCATGACTACAGTCATGGACAAAAGTTTTGAGAATGACACAAAATATAATTTTTACAAAGTCTACTGCTTCACTTTTTCTAATGGCAATTTGCATATACTCCAGAATGTTATAAAGAGTGATCAGCTTAACAGCAATTACTTGCAAAGTCAATATTTGGCTAAAAAATGAACTTTATCCCCCAAAACAATTTTCAACATCATTGCAGCCCAGCCTTAAAAGGAACAGCTAACCTCTTTTCAGTGATTGCTCCATTAACACAGGTGTGGGTGTTGATGAGGACATGGCTGGAGATCAATCTATCATGATTAAGTAAGAATGACACCACTGGACACTTTAAAAGGAGGCTGGTGCTTGGCATCATTGTTTCTCTTCTGTTAACCATGGTTATCTCTAAAGAAACACGTGCAGTCATCATTGCAATGCACAAAAATGGCCTAACAGGGAAGAGTATCGCAGCTAGAAAGATTGCACCTCAGTCAACAATCTATCGCATCATCAAGAACTTCAAGGAGAGAGGTTCCATTGTTGCCAAAAAGGCTCCAGGCCGCCCAAGAAAGACCAGCAAGCGCCAGGACCATCTCTTAAAAGTGTTTCAGCTGAGGGATCGGGCTACCAGCAGTGCAGAACTTGCTCAGGAATGGCAGCAGGCAGGTGTGAGTGCATCTGCACGCACTGTGAGGCGGAGACTCTTGGAGCAAGGCCTGGTCTCAAGGAGGGCAGCAAAGAAGCCACTTCTCTCCAGAAAAAACATCATGGACAGACTGATATTCTGCAAAAGGTACAGGCAGTGGACTGCTGAGGACAGGGGTAAAGTTATTTTCTCTGATGAATCCCCTTTTTGATTGTTTGGGACATCAGGAAAACCCCTCATTCGGAGAAGACAAGGTGAGCGCTAACACCAGTCTTGTCTCATGCCAACTGTTAAGCATCCTGAAACCATTCATGTGTGGGGTTGCTTCTCAGCCTAGGGAATCGGCTATCTCACAGTCTTGCCTAAAAACACAGCCATGAATAAAGAATGGTACCAGAATGTCCTCCAAGAGCAACTTCTCCCAACCCTCCAAGAGCAGTTTGGTGATCAACAATGCTTTTTCCAGCATGATGGAGCACTGTTGTGAATGTGTTAGAAATGAATTCTGAGCAGAATCTCCCTCTGGTGGTTACAAACAGTACTGAACTATTCAATGAAGATTGTGAAGATTGGCAATCAGTGTTTACAGACTGGTCTTATATAAGGGAGGTTCTCTCCCATCAGAGTTGCCGGTGATCAATTGTTCTTGTCTCATCTTTGGTTCCTGGTTCACTTGGAAGCTTGTTGTGTCTTGCCTGCATCTTCTGCTAACAGATAAGATATTTTCTGCTTTTATTTTTTGTGCTTGCTTTTTGCATTTTGTCCTGCACTTCTGTGGAGGTCAGCCAGGTCCCCTCCGGGGGCTTGTGCTCCTCTCAGTTTATCTGAGCCACTGTTATTTGTTCATTTGCCTTTTCCAGTTTTTTCAGTGGCTGCTGCTTAGTTTTGTTACACCAGAGAACTAATTTAGGTGGTAGAGGTCGTGTGATCTCAGGTGTTTTTGCAATTAGTAGAGATGGTATTTTTTAGGGTTTTTTGGATTGCAGTAAGTGTCCTTCCTATCCTTTTCTTTCTAGGAAGATTGGGCCCCAACGTTTGCTCATACTATTTTCTGTCTGTGTCTGTATTTCCTCTTGTCTAACCGACATTACATGTTTGGGGGCTTCCTATGTTCTTTGGGGATCTGCTCCGTGGCAGATAGTTTTCCTCTTTCTATCTTTAGGTGTAGTTAGCTTCTCAGGCTGTGACGAGGCGTCTAGGACCAACGTAGGTACGCTCCACGGCTGCCTTTAGTTGTGGTGGTTAGTCAGGGTACTGCAATCCAGTAGATTCCAACCTCTCTGGTGTATTGTCTTTTTTGCCTGCTCTCCTCAGCTACCAAATCATAACAGTATCACCGGCCAAACTGAAAATTATATTGTACTCACAGAAGGGAAAGATAGTGTAAAAAAAAAAAAAAGAAGTTGTCAGAGTTGTCAGAGATATATATATTTTTTTTCTTTCCCTCTTTTTGTCTGGGTGCTGAGGATTTTTTTTTCTCTCAATGGAGTTTGCACCGTTGTCTGGCCGTGTGGATCAGCTTGCCACTGAAGTTCGGAGTATTGCTACCTATCTTGCAGGGTTGCCGGTTGTGGAACCTAGGATCCCCATGCCAGATTTGTTTTTAGGGGATAGAGCTAAATTTCTGAATTTCAAAAATAACTGTAAGTTGTTTTTTGCCTTAAAACCTAAGTCCTCAGGGAACGCAGCACAGCAGGTTCAAATTGTCATCTCTCTCCTGCGATCCTCAGGATTGGGCTTTTTCCCTGACACCTGGGGATCCCGTTTTGAGTAATGTTGATGCATTTTTTCTGGCTCTGGGTTATTGTACGATGAACCTAATGACACTGATCAAGCTGAAAAAGCCTTGTTGGCATTAAATCAGGGCTTGAGGACGCTGAGTTGTACTGTCAGAGATTCCGAAGGTGGGCAGTCCTGACCAAATGGTATGATGATGCTTTGACAGCCCTCTTTCGGAAGGGTCTGTCAGAGAATGTAAAAGATGTTATGGTGGGTTTCCCTGCTCCCTCTGGTCTCAAAGATTCTATGTCATTGGCGATTCAAATTGACAGACGTTTGCGTGAGCGTAGAGGTGTGCTTGGAATAGTGTTGCCTTGTGAACCAGCTTCTGAACCCATGCAGTGTGATAGAGTGGCTTCTGGGGCACAGCGTCATGAGTGTTGTGAATGGGTTTGAGATGAGTTCTGAGCAGAGGCTCCCTCTGGTGGTTACAAGCGGTACTAGTGAAGATTGTGAGGACTGGGAATCAGGTGTTACTGACTGGTCTTATATAAGGGAGTCATTTTCCCATCAGGGTTGCCGGTGATCAATTGTTCTGGTCTGAATCCTTCTTTCCAGTTTCCCTTGTAGCCTGCTGTGTCGTGTCTGCATCTCCTGCTACCAGCTAAGAATTTTTCTTCTTTTGTGTTTTTGCTATATTTTTGCATTTTGTCCTGCACTTCTGTGGGGCCTTCAGGGTCCCCTCCGGGGCTTTTGCCCTCTCTGTTTAGTTCAGCCACTGAGTTTTGTACTTTTGCTTTTTCCAGTTTTTTCAGTGGCTGCTGTTTTGATTTTCTTACACCAGAGAACTAATTTAGGTGGTAGAGGTCGTGTGATCTCAGGTGATTTTGAAATTAGTAGAGTTGGTGTTTTTCAGGGTTTTCTGGGATTGCAGTAAGTACCCTTCCTATCCTTTTCTATTTAGTTAGTTTGGGCCCCAGCGTTTGCTCATACTATTTTCTTTCTGTGTCAGTATTTCCTCTTGTCTAACCGCCATTACATGTTTGGGGGCTTTCTATTATCTTTGGGGTTCTGCTCCGGGGCAGATAGCTTTCCTATTTCTGTCTTTAGGTGTAGTTAGTTTCTCAGGCTGTGACGAGGCGTCTAGGACCAACGTAGGAACGCTCCACGGCTGCCTCTAGTTGTGGTGGTTAGTCAGGGTACTGCAATCTCATAGATTCCAACTGCTCTGGTGTATTTCCTTTTTTACCTGCACTCCTCAGCTACCGAAACATAACAGTATCACCGGCCCATAAATTGTATGTACTCACAGAAGGGAAAAAATATTGTGAAGGAAGAAAGGTTGTCAGAGTTGTCAGAGATATTTTTCTGTTTGTTGCATTTTTTTTTTTTTTTTTTTCCCTCTGTATCTCTGGGTGCTGGGGAGGATTTTTTCTCCCAATGGAGTTTTCACAGTTGTCTGGCCGTGTGGATCAGCTTGCCACTGAGGTTCAGAGTATTGCTGCATATCTTGCTAGGTTGCCTGTTGTGGAACCTAGGATTCCCATGCCAGATTTGTTTTTAGGGGATCGAGCTAAGTTTCAGAATTTCAAAAATAATTGTAAATTGTTTTTTGCCTTAAAATCTAAGTCCTCAGGAAACGCAGCGCAGCAGGTTCAAATTATCATCTCTCTCCTGCGCGGCGATCCTCAGGATTGGGCTTTTTCCCTGACACCTGGGGATCCTGTTTTGAGTGATGTTGATGCATTTTTTCAGGCTTTGGGGTTATTGTACGATGAGCCTAATGTCACTGATCAAGCTGAAAAAGCCTTGTTGGCATTAAATCAGGGGCTTGATGACGCTGAGTTGTACTGTCAGAGATTCCGTAGGTGGGCAGTCCTGACCAAATGGAATGACGACGCTTTGGCGGCCCTTTTCCGGAAGGGTCTGTCGGATAATGTAAAGGATGTTATGGTGGGATTCCCTGTCCCCTCTGGTCTCAATGATTCTATGTCATTAGCGATTCAAATTGACAGACGTTTGCGTGAGCGGAGAAGTATGCGTGGAGTGGTGTTGCCTTGTGAGCCAGCTGCTGAGCCCATGCAGTGTGATGGAGTGGTGTCTGGGCACAGCGTCATGAGTTTCGAAAGCGCAATGGGTTATGTTTCTACTGTGGTGATGCCTCTCATGCTATTTCAGTCTGCCCTAAGCGGGGAAGACGTTTTGCACGCTCAGTTGTCTTGGGTAGTGTTCAGACTAAGTTTTTATTAACTGTCACTCTGATATGCTCTCTGTCCTCATTTTCTGCTCAGGCTTTCGTTGATTCTGGAGCAGCTATTAACCTGATGGATTATGATTTTGCTAAACGTTGTGGGTTTCCCTTGATACCCCTACAGAAGTCTATTCCCCTACTGGGGATCGATTCTACCCCTTTGGCTGAGAATAAACCCCAGTTTTCTACTCAGGTGATAATGAGGGTTGAACCTGATCACCAGGAGTGCTGCAAATTTTTGGTTCTATATAATCTGCATGACATTATCGTGCTGGGTTTCCCTTGGTTACAGTCTCATAATCCTGTTTTGGATTGGAAATCTGTGTCTGTAACCAGTTGGGGCTGCCAATGTGTTAATACCAACACTCCTGTTTTTTCTGCCTCTCCCCAGGCTCAGGATGTTCCTGACTTTTTGTTTGATTTTTCTGATGTGTTTAGCGAAAGTAAATCTGCATCCTTACCTCCCCATAGGAGCTATGACTGCGCTATTGAATTAGTGCCGGGTAGTAAATTCCCTAAAGGTCGCCTTTTTAACTTGTCTGTACCTGAACATGACGCTATGCGGTCTTATATCAAGGAATCATTGGAGAAGGGTCATATCAGACCATCCTCTTCACCCTTAGGTGCCGGTTTTTTCTTTGTGGCCAAAAAAGATGGTTCATTAAGGCCGTGTATTGATTATCGTCTCTTGAACAATATTACTGTGAAATATCAATACCCGTTACCCTTGATTTCTGACCTGTTTTCCAGGGTGAAAAACGCTACTTGGTTTACCAAGCTTGACCTCAGGGGGGCGTATAACCTTATTCGCATTAAGCACGGGATGAATGGAAGACGGCATTCAATACCCCGAAGGGCATTTTGAGTACCTAGTGATGCCCTTTGGGCTCACTAATGCTCCTTCCGTCTTCCAGTCCTTCATGAATGACATTTTCAGGGATTTTGTGGACAAATTTCTGATTGTTTATTTGGATGATATCTTGATTTTTTCTAATGACTGGGACTCTCATGTGAAACATGTTCGAACTGTATTCCAGATTTTGAGAGAGAATGCTCTGTATGTGAAGGGATCAAAGTGTCTTTTGGCGTACAGAAGATCTCATTTCTGGATTCATTTTGTCCCCATCTGTTATTGAAATGGACCCGGTCAAGGTTCAGGCCATCTGTGATTGGGTCCAACCTACTTCATTAAAGGCTCTTCAGAGATTTTTGGGTTTTGCCAATTTTTATCGTAAATTTATTGGTAATTTCTCGGTTATTGTTAAACCATTAACTGATTTGACCAGAAAGGGTTCTGATGTGGTGAATTGGCCTCCTGAGGCAGTCTCTGCATTTCAGGAACTTAAGCAGAGATTCACTTCTGCTCCTGTTCTACGGCAGCCTGATGTTTCTCTGCCATTTCAGGTGGAGGTTGATGCCTCTGAAATTGGGGCAGGTGCCGTTTTGTCCCAAAAAGATCCAGAGACCTCTAAAAGTAACCCTTGTGCCTTTTTCTCTCGAAAATTTTCTCCTACTGAACGTAATTATGACGTGGGTAATCGGGAGCTTATTGGCCATGAAGTGGGCTTTTGAAGAGTGGAGACATTGGCTGGAGGGAGCCAAACATCAGGTGGTGGTCCTTACTGACCATAAGAATCTGGTCTATCTGGAATCTGCAAAGCGACTCAATCCTAGACAGGCCAGGTGGGCCTTGTTTTTCACACGTTTTAATTTTGTGGTTTACTTTCTTCCTGGCACTAAGAATGTTAAGGCGGATGCCCTCTCGAGGAGTTTCCTTGCGGACTCTCCTGAGTTATCTGATCCTTCTGTTATTTTGAAGGAGGGTGTAGTTCTTTCCGCCATCTCGCCCAATTTGAGACTTGCTCTGGAGGGGTGTCAGGAGGATAGGCCCGAGCGCTGCCCTGTTGGAAAATTGTTTGTCCCGGACCAATGGAAAAAGAGTGTGATGTCTGAGATTCATTGTTCCGCATTGGCTGGGCATCCCGGAATTTTTGGTACCAGAGACTTGGTTAGTCGTCCTTTTGGTGGCCTACCTTGTCTCGCGATGTCAGGGAATTTGTGCAGTCCTGCGGGACTTGCTCTCGCTCCAAGCCTTGCTCTCGCTCTAGTGGTTTGTTGATGCCATTGCCTGTGCCCAAGAGACCATGGACCCATATCTCTATGGATTTAATTTCCGATCTTCCTGTTTCTCAGAGAATGACCACCATCTGGGTAATTTGTGATAGGTTTTCCAAAATGATACTTCTTGTGCCATTACCTAAGTTGCCTTCCTCCTCTGAATTGGTGCCGTTGTTCCTTCAGCACGTGGTTCGTTTACACGGCATTCCTGAGAACATTGTGTCTGACAGAGGAGTCCAGTTTGTTTCCAGATTTTGGAGGACTTTTTGTTCTAAACTGGGTGTTCAATTGTCTTTCTCCTCGGCATTTCATCCTCAGACCAATGGTCAAACTGAGAGAACAAACCAGACATTGGAGACTTATCTAAGATGCTTTGTGTCTGCTGATCAGGATGACTGGGTCTCTTCTTTGCCTTTGGCTGAGTTTGCTCTTAATAATAGGGCTAGCTCTGCCACTTTGATGTCTCCGTTTTTCTGTAATTCTGGGTTTCACCCTCGATTTTCTTCAGGACAGACGGAAGCTTCTGTCTGTCCAGGTGTTGACTCTGTTGTTGAGCGTATGCAACAGATTTGGGACCAGGTAGTGGAGAGGTTGTCCCTCTCTCAGGAGAAGGCCCAGCGGTTTGCTAACCGGCATAGGACTGATGGTCCTCGGTTTAAAGTGGGGGACTTGGTCTGGTTGTCCTCAAAGAATATTCCTATGAGAGTAGCATCTCCTAAATTTAAGCCTAGGTTCATTGGACCTTATAAGATCATGGAGATTATTAATCCTGTTTCTTTTCGTTTGCTTCTTCCAGGGACATTTAAGATCCATAACGTGTTCCACAAGTCCTTGTTGAAGAGGTTTGTTGAGCCAGTGGGTTTCCCGCTGCTGTGCCTCCTGACCCTGTTTTGGGTTTAGGGCAATCTGGAGTATGTGGTTAGAAAATATTGGATTTCTCGTTTTTCTAGACGAAGACTCCAGTATTTTGGGTTTAAATGGAGAGGTTATGGTCAGGAAGACAATTCTTGGTGTTTGCTTCGGACATCCATGCTAGAGACTTATCCGTCGTTATCATAGAACTCATCCTGAAACCACCTGGTTGCTCAAATGAGGGTTCGGTGACCCCTCCTCAAGGGGGGGTACTGTTGTAATGGGTTTGAAATGAGTTCTGAGCAAGGCTCCCTCTGGTGGGTTTCAAGCGGTACTAGTGAAGATTGTGAGGACTGGGAATCAGGTGTTTCTGACTGGGCTTATATAAGGGAGTCAATTTTCCCATCCCGGGTTGCCGTGATCAATTGTTCTGGTCTGAATCCTTCTTTTCCCGTTTCCCTTGTAGCCTGCTGTGTCGTGTCTGCATCTCCTGCTACCAGATAAGAATTTTTCTTCTTTTTTGTTTTTGCTATATTTTTGCATTTTGTCCTGCACTTCTGTGGGGGCCTTCAGGTCCCTTCCGGGGCTTTTGCCCTCTCGTTTAGTTCAGGGCCCCTGAGTTTTGTACTTTTCTTTTTTCCAGTTTTTTTTTAGTGGGTGCTGTTTGATTTTCTTACACCAGAGAACTAATTTAGGTGGTAGAGGTCGTGTGATCTCAGGTGATTTTGAAATTAGTAGAGTTGGTGTTTTCAGGGTTTTCTGGATTGCAGTAAGTACCTTTCCATCCCTTTTCTATTAATT
>JARQOD010011290.1:0-23981 GCA_033576555.1 Oophaga sylvatica
ACGCCCCATTGACTTGCATTGGCGAGTCTCCCTAATCGTGCAAATGCAGCTGCTGCGTTTCCTTGCACGTTTAAAGGGGGGGGGAAAACATGGATTAGGGGAGCTGCACCATGAATAACTTGGTCGTTTTTTTCTGTTTTTTTACTGTCGCATTTCTCGCTAGTGTGACTCCGGCCTTAGAGGTACTTTTTTGGAGTCATTTTTACAGTATGTTCACTTTTACTCTTAATTTAAAATGTGGTGCAATTTTTTTCTCTACCATTTCCATTAAACAATTTTCCATCCTTCTCTCTTTTTTTTTCCACCTTTTCCCCAAATTTTCTTCATTTTGTGCAAACCCAGTTGTGATAAAAAAGTTTGCTTTTTTTACTGTCAGTTTATTGAAATTTGCTCCACTAAAAAAGGTGAGGGGCTGTTTTGGGGGAAGGGTGAATGTCACCAATGGCAATTGAGTTTTTTTTTTAATAACATTTCTTTTTTAGGCCGGGTAAAACACAATAAAAAAATCGGTCGTTTTAGTCGATCTTTGGGGGGACAAAATGCAACATACAACCTTTTCTGTCATTCTTTTCCTTCAAAGATGCTTTTTTGTCGCATGTGGTGTACCTTGTAACATCCGATTTTTCCGACTTGCGAGAATTTCCAGGCTTGCAAAATGACATAAAAGGACCAAAAAGTAGTATTTCAATCACAAAAAAAAAAATAATTTTATACACAAGAAACTATATTTATATATACATGTCATTGTAAAAAAAATTTTTAAATTTTTAAAATATTTTTTAAATTCCTAGACTTTCCTTAAAGCCGCTAATTCAATTGCCGGCTTTTGTGAAATCACGAAGCCGACTGAAAGATACATGTTTCCCACAGTTAACCAGTCTTTTCCCCTTTTTTTTGATATTTGTTTAAAAACTTACATTACATGAGTGTTTTTGTAAAAAATTAACAGTGGGGTTTTAATTTAAAAAGGTGTAAATTGTTGAAAAAAAAATGCTGGGCTCCCGCTTTTTTTTCTCCCCACCAACAGACAAAGCAAGCGAGTGGGGGCAATAATAAAACCCCTTTGGGGGGGTACATTTTTTTTGCCCCCCCCTGGCTTAAATCTGCCCCGACACCCCAAAAAAGGGAAATTATAATTATTTTCCCCCTTTCTGGCACTTTGCCCATCTTTCCCATTGCCTGTAGGGGTGGCAAGGGGGTTAATAAGTCCCTTTTAATGTCCCTTAGTATTAAAAAGGTGACCTTAAGGAGGTTAATAAGAGAGCTGTCATTGACAACTATCAATTATTAATCCTATTGTTTGATAGAAAAAATAAAAACCACAACAGTTTTTAATAAAAAGGTTTAATAAAATCCCTTTTTTGACATATTTTATTTTCGTGCTCAAAACCATTTCCTTTTAAAAAAATAAAAATAAAAAAGCAAAATGATTTACCAATCGATTACGTCAGGTCCCACGGTGTAATCCATCAAAAAGGGTAACAGGTTCGGGGTCGCGAGAGTAATAATGCTGTCTCAGCCTGTTTCCCTGAATGAAAGTTACTCCTCCAGCGAAAGGAGGGAATAGTTCATAATGGAGTTAATTGATTTATTGCCATTTCACTTAGTGACCTCCTAAGGTGAAAGGGATCATCAATTAAGCTTCATTCATAACCATCCTCCCCTGTCGGAGGAGATAAGCTCATTCATTAGAGTATCAGATGAGCAAGCAGGATTACTTGCGCGCTTTCTGATTGTAGTTAACCCTTTGTGAAGGAAAATCGGGGAGTGCAATTGCCATAGGTGAAAAAATGTTTTTTATTATTTTATATTTTTTTAGAAGAAAAGGGCTTCGAACGGATTAAGGAAAAATAAAAAATTAAAAAATTTTTTTTTTCATTAAAATTATTTATTCTTAAATGTGTGTGGTGGGTTTTTTTTTTTATTCTTGGATTAATAATGTAGTTGTCTAATTGACAGCTCTCAATTATTAACCGCCTTAAGGTCACCTTTCAATATAAGGTGAATTAAGGTGACATTATTAACCAAATTTACCACCCTCAGGGCAATGGGAATTGACGGGCAAAGTGCCAGAAAGGGCGAATTAATTATTTGATTTGCCCTTGGGTTTCTGGGGGCAGATGTTAGTAGGGGGGGGGGGCACAAAAAAAATGTTCCCTAGGTGTTATATCTGCCCCACTGTTGCTTTTTGTTGGTGGGAAAATACAGCGGGGCCCACCATTTTTTTTCAAGAATTTAACCTTTAATTAACCCCACATGTCTGAAATTTTGCCAAAACACTCATGTAATTGTAAGTTCTAAACAATACAAAATACAGGAAATGAAGGTTAATGTGTGGAAACAATGTACATTTCATGGGCTTCTGTGATTTACAAAAGGGCAATTGAATTAGCGGCTATTACAGTATGTAGAAGCTAGGAACTAAAATAATATTATTTCTATGTGTCACAAAATATTTAAATATGGTATTCTTTGTGTATATCATTTTCTATTCTTTATTAAAGCTGTTCAGGTATTTTACAGTATGCCGGGGATGAATTGCCGCTTTTCAACCGATGCGATTTAATCGCAAGTAAAAATGCGGCCGTTTGGGGGGGGGGTAACAATTTTCATGCTCCCATGACGCATTGGCGATAGTCGACCCAAATCGGTGAACGCAGCTGCTGCGATTGCCACGGACGTTTAAAAACGGACCACAAAAAATTGATACTGGAGCTGCTCCTTTTAACATGGGCAATGCCTCGATTTTTCACGTATTGCAGTGTCGATTCTGTCGCCGGTGCGCCGGTTAGACTCAAAATAGATACTGTGCATTAAACAAATGGCCAAATCATTTTTTCTTACTGGAACTTCTTTTTGAAAAATTTGAATGCTAAAATTGCTATTTGTAAATGTTTTTACTTTAAAATTGATTTATGAATTCTATGCCATGAAGAACTGGTGTACGTTTGGCATTTTTTGTTATTTTAACAAATGAAAAGCTAGCCTGACACCATTATGTCTTGAAAAAAATTAAGTCACACCTTCTTAGACAACCGGACAAATCAAGCCCAAGGGAAAAATTGGTGGGGAATAATGGTGGTTGCTGTGAATGTCCTGCACCTGCTGGCGCATTTAATAAATGCCATTTGATTTTTCCTAACGATTGAAAATTTGAGTCAGCAAGATTTTTTTTTTCTTACCTTTTTCTACCACATCGCAATTTAAAATCCTTTGGTGACCTTAGGTTCTGATTATTTTTGGCGAAAACGGTCGGTAGTTTATAAGTCGGACTTTCGCTAAAGTCGGTTTCGCCGAGCAAAAACCCCCGATCATGGGTGAACGGCCTGCGGTCGTCGACCTGAGCGAAATCAGTTTTCCCCAAAAGCTTGAGGCGCCTTTTTCAGCCAATGAGCAAGGGACGCACCTGGGGCACAAGATGACTGGGTACTGTCCACCACCATCTTAGAGAAGGGGCATTTCAGTGATTGGCTTTTCTTTGGGGGTCATAGTGGCTATAAAGCCCTGACCCCCGACCGCATTTTCGTTGCCGATCTTAACAGTAGGGGGTTCTATGCTGTTTATCGTAGGGGAGAGGTTAGGGCAGGAAAGAGAATTCTTCGTGCTTGTGCTGAAACCAATTGTGCTGTCATTAGTGGCAGTGAAGAGGAGGATTTTCTTGGTGCAGAAGGTGGTTTTTAGGCTGCCTGCCGTGACAGGGAGGGTTTTTTGTTGTGCAGCAGTGCTGGTTTAGTAGGCTGCCTGCTGCTGTTTTCTGTGTGTACAATGCTGTGCAGACAGCTTTTTAAACAAAAAATACTTTTATCCTTTTTTGCCCAGTTCAAAGTTCTTTTTTCCCAAACCATATGAGCTGTACTCCATACACACTACCGTGTTCCGGCTGGTCCAGGACAAAAACGCTGATATCTGTGTGTGACTCCGGAAATAAACGGAGATTTACAATTTCCCCTACACTTTATAAGCTTTTGTTTCTGTACATACCCTTTTTTGCTGTTTTATTTGGTCTAATCCATACTGGGTGA
The DNA here is from genome assembly GCA_033576555.1 of Oophaga sylvatica. Taxonomy (NCBI): domain Eukaryota; kingdom Metazoa; phylum Chordata; class Amphibia; order Anura; family Dendrobatidae; genus Oophaga; species Oophaga sylvatica. Next base: position 4,023 of record JARQOD010011290.1, read on the forward strand.
GGTCTGTGTTTACTGGAAAATATTCGGGAATTTTAAATTACCTCAACACTGTGTACAGCTGACGCTTAGTTCATACCCTTTTTCAGCTTTTTGTATTTGGTCAAATCCATACTGAGCCTGTGGCTCTGTGTGTGATCCGCAATATACGGAGAGAAAATTAACCCCCAACACTGAACAGCTGTCGCTTTGAAGTACCTTTTTCTGGTTTTTATATTCTGGTTAACCATAGAGCCTGGAGCGTCTTGTGTGACTCCGAAATATATAGGGATTTACAATTTTCCCCTTAAATATCACCTGGTTCTAAGATAAGTACTTTTTTCTGCTTTTTATTTCTGGTCTAATCCCATTACTGAGTGAGCGCTGTGTGTTTACCCGGGAAATAGAACTGAGATTTAAAATTACCCCAAACTGTATACAGCTGTACGCTTAGTAAGTACCCTTTTTCTGCTTTTTGAATAAGGTCAAATCCATACTGAGCCTGTGGCGTCTGTTTGTGATCCCGGCAAATAACGGAGATTTAAAATTACCCCAACACTGTATCAGTGTTGCTTAGATAAGTACCTTTTTCGTTTTTTTGAATATGGTTAAACCAACTGAGCCTGTGAGCGCTGTTTTTTGACTCTGGCAATATATACAGGATTTAAAATTACCCCAACATGTGTACAGCGTAGCTTTGTCGTACCATTTCTCGCTTTTTATTTTCAGGTCTATCCATACTGACCTTTGAGCGTCTGTGTTGATTCCGGCAAAATTATCGGAGATTTAAATTCCCCACAATTTTCAGTCTGGCCAAAAGTTTGAGAAGACAAATTTTAATTTTCACTGTTCTGCCCTCTGGTTTTTTTATGTGTGTTTGCAGATGTTTTTCACGACAAAATATAATAATTGCAAACTATAATAACAAAAGCTTATATTGACAGTTGAATGGATTAATGCAGCAAGTCAATATTTCAGTGTTGACCCTTTTCTTTCGGAACCTCTGCAATTCTCCCGGCATGCTCTCAATCAACTTTGGACCCAAATCCTGATGATAGCGCCATTCGCACAATCAATGCTTTCTTTTGTCAAATTTTTAGGTTTTTGTTTGCCACCCTTCTTGATGATTGACCACAAGTTTCAATGGGATTAAGATCTGGGGAGTTTCCAGGCCAGGACCCAAAGTTCTATGTTTTGTTCCTGGCCATTTGTTATCACCTTTGCTTTATGGAAGGTGCTAATCATGCTGGAAAGGATTGTTGACACCAAAATGCTCTTGGAGGGTTGGAGAAGTTGCTCTTGGAGGACATTTGGTCCATTCTTTATTCATGGCTGTGTTTTTGGCAGCTGGAAGAGCCGATTCCCCTTGGCTGAGAAGCAAAAACCCCCCCACAGAATGGTTTCGGTGCTTAACGTTGGCATGGAAAGTGGTGGTCGCTCACCTTGTTTTCCGAATGAGGCGTTTTCCTGGCCCAAACAACGAAAAGGGGGCATCAAAGAAAATAACTTTCCCCATCCTCGCAGTCCACTGCCAGTACCTTTTGAGAATTCAGTTGTCCATGATGTTTTTTCTGGAAGAGAAGTGGTTCTTTGTGCCCTCCTTGAGACCAGGCCTTGCCCAAGAGTCTCCGCCTCACATGTGTGTAGATGCATCACACCTGTGCTGCCATTCCTGAGCAAGCCTGCATGCTGGTAGCCCATCCCCAGTGGAAACCTTTTAAGAGACGGTCCTGGCGTTTCTGGCTTTCTTGGGTGCCCTGAAGCCTTTTTGGCAACAATGGACCTCTCTCCTTGAATTCTTGTGATGCGAAGATTGTTGACTGGGGCAATCTTTCTAGCTTTCGATACTCTTCCTGTTAGGCCATTTTTTGTGATTGCATGATGACTTCACGTGTTTCTTTAGAGATAACTATGGTTAACAGAAGAAAAAACAATGATCAAGACCAGCCCTTTAAAGTGTCCAGTGGTGTCATTCTTCTTAATATGAAGATTGATCTCCGCCCATGTCCTACAACACCCACACCTGTGTTAATGGGCAATCAGAAAAGAGGTTAGTGGTCCTTTTGGCAGGCTGCAATGATGTTGAAAGTGTTTTGGGGTAAAGTTCATTTTCTAGCCAAATATTGACTTTGCAAGTAATTGCTGTTAAGCTGATCACTCTTTATAACATTTTGGAAATTTATGCAAATTGCCATTAGAAAAAGTAAAAGCAGTAACTTTTGTAAAAATTAAATATTTGTGTCATTCCAAAAACTTTTGGCCATGATGTTACAGCTGTTCGCTTTGATAATACCCCTTTTTTGGGGTTTTTTATTTCTGGTCTAACCTATGGACTGAAGCGTCTGTGTGGCTCCCCCCAAAATTTATACGGAGATTTACAATTTTCGCCATACTTTTAAAACCCCTGGTATCTTCAGATACAGTACCCTTTTTCTTGTGTTTATATTTGGTTAACCAACTGAGTTGGAGCATCGTGTGTGACTCTGCAAATAATCGGAGTTTTACAATTTTCGCCTTACTGTATACACCTGGTATCTTAGATCGTACCCTTTTTTGTTTTTATATTCTGGTTAATCCCATACTGAGTGAGCGTCTGTGGTTACCCGGAAACATATCAGGATTTAAAATTACCCCAACACTGTATCACTTACTTATGTACCCCTTTTTCTGCTTTTTATATTTGGTTAATCCATCGGCTGAGGCGTTGTTTGTGACTCCGACAAATATATACGGAGATTTAAAATTACCCCAACCTGTATAAGCTGTACGCTTTGTCGTACCGTTTTTCGTTTTTTTATTGGTTAATCCATACTGAGTGTGGAGTCGGTGTGACTGGCAATTTCGGAGATTTACAATTTTCCTATACTATATACCCTGGTATCTTCAATTTCAGTCCCCTTTTTTTCTGCTTTTTATATTCTGGTCTTATCCAAACTGATTGGGTCTTTTTTTTACTCCGGAAATATATGGGGAATTTAAAATTACCCCAAAAATTTCAGCTGTACACTTCAAATATAGTACCCAATTTTGCTTTTTTTTTCTGGCTATCCTACTGAGCCTGAAAGGTTGTTGGACTCCAAATAAATACAGAGTTTTACAATTTTCCCTATAATATTTACACCTGGTTCTTAGTTCGTGCCCTTAATTGGTTTTTATTTTTGGTCTAATCCTACTGGCTGAGAGCGTAGTTGTGATTCCGGAAAATGTCGGAGATTTACAATTTTCCCCTATACTATAACACCTGGTTTTCAGATACATCCCTTTTTCTGCTTTTTAATTTGGTCTAATCCATCTGAGCCTGTGAGGTTGGTGTGACTCCGGAAATAATACGATTTAAAATTTTTCCCTTCAGTAACAGTGTCGCTTTGAACGTTCCAATTGTGTATTTTTGGTATTTTCCCAAACATGAGGAAAGTATGGGGAAAGGGGCCCGCGGCGTGGGGGGGGGGGGGCAGTGGTTGTGGTGGTGGTGATGCATCTATGGTTGTGCCAAAAGCACAATAGCACCTAAGGCGGAGGGGGTTTGAGCCTGCGTTATTTCTGGCTCCAGAAGCTGGAAGGCCCCTTTTCTGGAGTAGTAAACCGCTTTTTTAAAACCGGGCATCAGGAAAAAAAGTTTTAGCTTACTTGCCGAAAACAGCCTCCAGCTCTATCGCCCCTCTTCTGGGTTTAAAAAAAATGCAAGCACTAAAGTCGTCGGGGGGCTCCTGGCAGGACAACCCTTTCCTTGTTCCTTCCCCCACCAAAGGAAGGACAGCGGCCACCATCAGTTACTCCAGGGCTCTTTTCACATCCATGCCCGGGTTATCAAGTCAAATCCTGAATTCCCCAGACAAGATGAATCTGACATGGAGGCACTGATGCACAGCCACTGCTATATTATTCTGATGGTACATTCACCAAGAGCATACATTGCCCTCTCGTCAAAACCAGCACGAATCTGACCCTAATGAAACTCAGGTCCCTTCCGCATACTTTCCACTTACACGGTGACACAGAGGAAGGTGCAGATGAATTGAAGAAGAAATGTGGATGACCAGTTATTGACCCGGATTGGCATCCCTGGGGGAAGAGGGTCCGCTGGAATGCTCAGAAGCTCAGAAAGGATCCGAAGCAGGCACGAATCGCGCTGGGGTTTTTTGGCAGGCCCGAAGTCCAAAAACGTTTTAAAAAAAAAAAAAGGTTCGTCGTTGGCCAGATGGCAAATTGCATAGGGCAAGCCTGAAAATTTATCCCAAGTAGGAAGTGTGCGTGAGCCCCTTTTTTTAAAACCTATTGTGAGGAAAGGTTATCTGTAAGAATGGGAGAACCTTTAGCCGTAAAAAATTTCCAAATTTCAATACCAGTTGCATGCTTGCATTTTTTAAAAACCCCCCATGACTTTCAAGCTTGGACGGACTACCAAAACTCAGGACCATTGCACCACTCGACTGAAGGAGCCAGCAACGCTCCATCGCTTCCCCCCTGAACCCACTAGTTAGCACACCACCGCAAGAATTTGAGGTTCGTCGCAAAGGCCAAAGCAGCCAGGGTCACAATGTTTTTGCAAACGAAAGGACTGAATCTAGGCCACCCCCACCACCACCACCATCACCAACCCCCTTCATCAGCATGTCCCCCTACTTCCCCCATATGCCGCTTCAATCCAATCCACTAGCAGAAACCCCCTGAGTGGAAGAAAGATTCTCCTTCATCCGCGTACCTGGCTTTGAACGCTACATGCCAAATGATCTCATTAGATGATTGCCCTTCCGTTTGGTTGAAAAGGAAAGGTTTCTGAGGAGCCATGGCCACATGCCCAGACCTATGACCTCCCAGTCGGGCTTTTTTTAGAAAAGCCACCCCCTGCCCTCCACCTGCATGTGAAAGCCGCATTGTCCATGCATCAAACAATCTGAGTAGAAAGGTGCACCCACAACGATGCTGGGCGTAGGCTGGTCAGGGCGTTACGTGCCCCATCACGGCAGGGTTAATGTGGTGGGATGCAGGGTCCACAGGGGACAGCAGCGGGGGACAGTGTGCCCCCGGTTTAGGCAACGTTGGTTTGTAGGCGTTCGACCTCCTCCTCCTCCAACAGCAAAAAGCTCATCGACAGAGCGGTCGCACGAGCCTTCATCCGCAGCTGCCATGTGCACATGAGGTTCCACTAACAAACAGTAGTGGTAAGCTGGCTTTTTAAAAATGATGTCTTGGGAGACAACGACCACCGGGCGTATGCTGTTATTGCAGCGAGAAACTGAGTCTGGCTGTGCAGTCTACTTTGAGCCAGGCAAGGTAGTCATGTACGGCCGTTTTTTTGGGGGCGGCCATAGCCTGGCAAACTCAGAAATACCTTGTGGCCACCCTTGAACCTGGTGGTGCAGTGCTTCCTAAAAATTATCGGAGTTAACAGCCCTGCTCCTTAAAGTGCGGTTTTTAATAGCCTCTTGTTTTGAAAATTTGTTGCTCATTATAGTTACTAGATTGTTGGCCCATTCTAATGCACGGGTTTTTAAAGAATTGTTGCGGCGACCTGCGTGCCTAAGCAGGAAGCAGTGTTTAAATGGGTTGTGCACTATTTAAATAAGTTATTTGCTTCTTCTCCAGGGACCGATTGAATTTTGTTTGACATCAGTTGTGAATAGTGCTTTTGACAAAGCCGCTGCCTATGGCTACTTCCGGGCGAGAACCCGGGAATGAGCAGGCGCTCGCAGCAAAGTATCCCGCCCCGCGCGCCGTCCCGGTTTCTTGAATCCAGCCGCATGGTTGTCGGCGCCGTGCCTGTGCGGGTACTTCCGCTGGGAACCCGGGACTGGGAGGGGCGCCGCAGAAGTCTCCCAGCCTCCCTTCCGCTGGAGGTCGCGGCGCCGTCGATCGAGGCCTTCTGCTGCTAGCGCGGGAGATGAGCGCCTGCGCCGGTCTCCCCCGCTGCCTCGCCGGGACCTCCGTCCCACGTTGAGCCGCTAACGGCCGCCTTTTTCTTGTGAAATCCCGGTGTGATTGGCCGCTGCCGGACCAATGAGCGACACGGGATTTTTTGGACAGACGACCGACGCAGACGACAATGGGATAAGACAATTATATGTAATTTCTTTTTCAATTTTTGCACTTTTAAATTTCACATTTTTTGCACTTTATATAAAGGAATTGGGGAAGCTCCTCCTTTATAAAGTTAAGTATATCATTAGGTATTACCATTTTTAAATAGGATTAGGGGGGTATCCACATTTATCATTTTGCAGTCACTGGGTCTTATTTATTTTTTGAAAATTTCCTCTCAATCTCTTCACTATTGTTGGTTTTAATAAGTTTAATAAAATTTCTATTTTAAAAACCCCCACGTTTTCCCTATCATTCTTCTTGGGACACCTACCACCATAGATTTGGGTATAATTGTATTTTGAAGTGGTTTTTTTCCTAGTTTTTAGGTTTTTTTTTTAGGCATTGCCCTTTGATTTATGGCGTAATTGCCCACACAAAGATTACCACAAGTTTAAATTTTCCGACAGATCTTTATTTTTCTTGCACTTTTCTTTGATCTGGCAAAATTTTGTTTGAACCATCACTTCGAGCTGTAGAAACTTGGGACGGGAACCCTTTTCCCTATCGTGACATAAGGACCACTAACTCCTCACAAGCGTTTGCAAAAATGCCTTGCTGACATTTTTTGGTGGGTTATCTCATTGAATATTATCCATGCTTTTTACCCGCAAAGTCTAAGGCATTTTCAAATCTGAAAGGCCATCTCTTGTGCTGTTGTGTGGTATATTTTCCCCCCGTGCCATCGATCCACTACATCTCCCATATTTTGTTTCATTTAAACACCGTTTCTGGATTTTTTTAGCGGAATCAAACGCAAAAAACAAAACTGGTGGACGGAACTCAAAATGACAACATTTTTGTTGGGTTTTCCTTGAAAATTAATGTAAAATTGTTTCATTTCTAAACACTTTAGTGTTGTTACAATTCCTCTTTCATGGATTTTATTCTTTAGGCATTCTTGCCTTATTTTGTTCAGTGTTCCCACGAGGTTGTTCCTTTGCTTTTTAGCTGTTTAGCTAATTTTTACTGAAGTAAAATAAAATTTTTGGTTGAAACATTGCGACCTTTTTTCAAAAAGGGTCCAATAACTTCATTACCCATTTGGGCAGCTAAACGGTCCTCAGACGGGTGTGTATTTTGCCTGGTAGGGAAGCCATTTGCCAAATTTGTCTCCTTATAAAAGTACATATTTGGGCCAATTTATTGGTTTGGAAGGATGTAGCTGAATGGACACCTAGTTTTGCTGGGAAAAGTTGCTATCCACCGTATGTATGGGCCAGGTTTGTAACACGAATACAATTTTAATAAAACTGTCCCAACGGGAAAAATAGAGCAAACTTGTCCGTTTGCGTTCTCGGCGAGTAATTTCTCACAAACTGAAAACCTCATAAGGGCCGGATTAACTAGGGGCGATGGAGCTGCAGCTAGGCCCCTTGTTAGGATAGGCCCATCCCCCGGCCCAGCCAGCCGCTTTTTATCTAATGGCTCTTTTGCTCTCCTCCCTTCCCTGTCTGCTGACGTCGCGGTGAGGAGGGGGAGGTGGGGGAGCCAGGAAGACTGGTGCTGGAGGGGGAGAGAGGAAACCTGGTGCTGAAAGTACTTAGGAGGGAGTCGGCAGCAGCACGTGTTTCTTTCACCCAATCCAAAGCAGGAGTAAATGAGGCAGAACATGTGCCCAGAGGCCAGTCACAGTCACCTTTCACTTGTCCTCATCAGCACTGTTTCTTAAAGCTTTGCCTTTTTGATCCTGCCCTGTGTTCGTGTCACGTAGTGGGGGTTTTCCCTGTCTGGGGGGGAGGTGAGACGGCAGGCAGAGGTGGTGTGTGTTACAAGAATCCCAGCATTTCGTGAAAGCAGATGGAGAATCCTGAAGTCCTGCCAGGTTTTGTTTTAAAGTGTTGGGTTTTGACAATTCCATCGTAGATTGATGCCTTTTAAAATAATGCAGCATTGAGAGGCCCTTCTAGAAAATTAGCGCAGCATTGAATGGCCCTGATTATGGGCAGATTGAATGGCCCTAGTATAATAGGGCAGCATTGAATGGGCCCATTATATATAGCGCGCATTTGAGGCCCTCTCAAGTTGCTTTATTCTATGGGGCCATTCAAGATTGTTATATATACTATGGGCCTTTCAATGCTGCGCTATATGGGCCTCAAGCTGCATTAAATATATTGGGCCCTCAATGCGGGCCCAACTATCCATTCAATGGCTTATATATACTATGGGCCATTCAATGTGCATTATTTACTATGGGCAGCAATGCGCGCTATAAACTATGGCCATTCAATGCTGCGCTTTTATACTATGGGCCATTCAATGCTGATTTTTTCTAGGGCATGCAATGTGCGCTATATATACTATGGGCCTTTCAATGTCCGCTATATATACTAGGGCCATTCAATGCTGCTTTTATATACATGGGCCATTCATGCTGCATTAATTATATATGGGCCATGAATCTGCGCTATATATCAATTACCCTTTCAAATGCTGCGCTTATTACTTTGGGCCCTTTCAAGCTGCTTTTTATTATATGGGCATGCAATGCGGCTTTTAAAATTTGGCTCTCAAGCGCGCTATTTTAAATGGGCCATTTCAATGCTGCTTATAAACTATGGCCTTAATGCTGCATTATATTAATGGGCATGAAAAGCTGCCATATATACTTGGGCCTTTCAATGCTGCATTATATATACTATGGGCCATTCAATGCTGCATTATATATACTATGGGCCATGCAATGCTGCGCTATTATACTAGGGGGCCTTCAATGCTGCGCTAATATACTATGGGCCATTCAATGCTGCATTAAAATATACTATGGGCCATGAATGCTGCGCTTTATATACTATGGGCCATTCAATGCGCGTATATATACTATGGGCCATCATGGCATTATATATACAAATGGGCCCATTCAATGCTGCTTATATATAAATGGGCCTGCAAATGCTGCGCTATATATACTAGGGGCCATTCAATCTGCGCTATATATACTATGGGCCATTCAATGCTGCTTTAATATACTAGGGGCCCATGCAATGCTGCGCTATTAAATATGGGCTGCCAAAAGCTGCCTATATATACTATGGGCCTTTCAATGCTGCATTATATATATATGGGCCATGCAATGCTGCGCTATATATACTATGGGCCATGAAATGCTGCGCTATATATATATGGGCCATTAAAATGCTTCTTATATATTACTTTGGGCCATGCATATGCTGCGCTATTTATACTATGGCCATTCAATGTGCTTATATATACAAATGGCCATGCAATGTGCGCTATATGGGCCCCCAAATGCGCTTTTAATATATACTAGGGGCCATGCAATGCTGCCTATATGGCCTTCAATGTGCTTTATATACTATGGGCCATTAAAATGCGCGAAATTATTTATTTTGGGGCCCATGAAATTTGCTGCGCTATATGGGCCTCTCAATGCTGCTTTATATATAGGGGCCCATTAAATGCTGCGCTATATATACTATGGCCATTCAATGCGCTTATATATATATTGGGGCCATTAAAGCTGATTTTATATACTATGGGCCATTCAATGCTGCGATATCTAAAGGGGCCCTCTAAATGTCCCCCTTATTATAGGGGCCATTCAATGCTGCGTTTTTATAGAATGGGCCCTCTAAAATGTTCCCCATTTTACTATGGGACATTCAATGCTGCACCTATACTAGAAGGGAGGTTTAAAGCCCTCTTCTTTATTGTATTGAAAATGTTGTGAATGATTAACTATTCTGCAATTGGGAAATTTTGCAAGAAAAAAACACAAAAAAGTGAATGTGTATTTTTAATTTTTTTCCCAGTTTGTTTTATTTACGATAAAACAGTTTAGGTTCTGAATAACCCTGTTTATTTGCCTATAAGTTCACAGCGTGATAAACCAAAAAGACTTTTATATCCACCATATACTAAATGGGCCTCTCAATGTTGCCATATATGTGTAGGGGCCTCTCAACGAATATTACTAATGTGGCTTGTATGGCGTATTATTGAGATGGCTAGGTGGCCTTAAGAGGGCTTTGTGGCAGTATTAAGGCCGTTTGATTCCAAATTTTTTGAGGCGGGCTTTAATTATTTCCCAGGGTGCCTGAGGCGAGAAGGTTGAGAAAAACGCTATAGGAGGAGTCAAATGAGTGTGAGTTGGTGTTCCTGTGGAGAGGTAATAATGTTATAATACTCTTGTGCTGCTGCATATATACGACTGTTTTTGTAGTATGCTGTTGGTACTGGTATTAAGCAGGTACTTTGTTTACATAGATGTGTGTGCATATAACCAACAGTATGGTATATATGGCTGTGATACTGGTATATGGCAGGTAAATGTTATAGATGGGTGCTCATAATCAGACACGAACGGTATATAAGCCGGTGGGATTAAACCAGTATTAATGTTAATGTAGATGTGCCTGACATATATACAGAAGGTGGCCAATCAGTGGCATGTTGAAGTTTGGAGGTGGCCGCCTCATGCTAGGAGTTCGCTGATGCTGCAGCGGTGTTGTCACCCTGTCCGGCGCTAATCTCATTTACTTGGGACCATTGCCATTAATATGAGGTTGATTGGGGTTGTTACCACCAGCTGCTTTTAGTCCCTGGATTGTGGTTATTTTTGTTATTTACCCCACATGTCAATGTCCGATGTGATTTGTGCCTGGATTGTGGATTTTTTCGTTTTATTTGCCTATAAGTTACACAGCGTGGAAAAACCAAAACATACTTTTATATCCACTTTTTATATTAGGAGTACATTATTTATTTTACTTTGTTCTATAGCTTTATTTACAATAAAAACACAGTTTAAAAGTTCAGTGAATAACCCGCTTATTTGCCCATAGTTACTATCAGCGCGAAACCTACAACTTTCTATACCATGTTTTAATTAGGCAATGTATCAAATTTTCTTTGTTTAAATCTTTTACGTTCTTTTTGGCCTTTGGAATTGCTGTGTTTGCCCCACCCCTTGCCCCGCCCTTGCCCGCCCCTTCGCCCAGGCCCATCTGTTCTTAAACCGGCCCGACCCTAATTTCAACAAAGCGTTCCAAGACATTGTCGCTTTGAAACGGTTTTCCCCAGTCATTACCCAAATACTGCAACGAAGTGACGGTTGTGAGATATTCCCGAGATAGAATACGCATGAATGCATTAGCTCCTCATAATAGGTAAATGTAAATTTTTTGTTCTGCTCTTTGCAGGTTCGTTCTTTATTTGTCAATATATATGAATCAAAATTAGCTTAATAAGGACCTAGAGTAAACAGCTATTTTGTTCAGCATTCACAGTAAATACAAGAGGTAAACCAGGAAAATGGAAAAGTTAATGTAAATTGGCTACATCTATATGAAATAGGGTAAATAAGACAAGTGAAAAATTAGCAAAAACTTTATAGAAATTTTTGAAAAAGGACCTCAAAATTAGAGGGAGTAAAATGACTCCCTTCGGTTTTGGAAATTTGAAAAAAACCGCGCAAATTTTTCACAAAATTATTTATTCTCACAAAATCTTTTTTCACATTATTTGAGGAAAGTCACAGTTTCAAGCCAATTCTGAAAAATGTAGTCCGAAAGAAATAAAAAAAATAAGGAGTCAAAAATGACTCCATAGAGTTTAGTTGTTATGGGAAAATCCATTAAAGTGCAAAACTGTGCTCGCCATCCGTTCGTCGCCGTACCTTCCGTATGCAGAGGCTGCAGTGATCGTCCACCCCCAAGCACCCCTATCATAAGTTGAACAAGGGGAAACCCACCATGACATGGTTGAGAGGCGTGCAAACAGAGGCAGGCTGTAATGATTTGGGGGTACCGGGCAGGCAGTTTGAGGACAGACATGGAGTTGTCGGATGTGCAGTGGTCAAGCTGAAGACCTCTGTAATGTCTTTCAGTGTTTTGGGAATGCACAGGGCTGGTAGCGCAGAGACGCCATCATAAGCATGAGACCCACTTATGCGTCTGCTCATGCAAACTTTGACGACATTAAGGTCAGGGTCTGCACGGAGGGGAAGAGGAGGAGGAGGAGGGGGAAGCCTTATGACATCAGCCATTGTCTGCTAGGAACTGTCCTGGAGAGGTGGGGAAGGGAGGAGGAGGTTGAGGGGGGTGTTTTTTGGGGAGGAGGAATTCTCAGGGGGCAAGAGAAAAGTTGGCTTGCCAAGGTTGGTCGGGTTGTGGTGACAGGAGGGTGGTGGTTTTTGGGAGAAAGTTCTCCTCCCCAACCTGGCTGCTCTTGAAAATGGAACATTGGCCAAATGTGTGATTTTTCTTGTGGATCCTAAAAAGGACCCCCGCATTGCCAAAAATTATGAGAAAGCGACTTGGTTGGCCAGATCCTCGACCATCTATAAAGGCAAATTACGAACATTCCAAGGAGAAACCTAAGTAATTTGGCGAACAAACAAGCAACTCTGGTAAACCGTTTTTTAGAGCATTCCCAGCACAAGCAGCGGTGCAGGTTCTACCACAAGCCGTATGGGAAACTTGAAAAGGTGTTTCGTGGTGCTAAAGCCAAAGTGGCGTTGGAACGGGGTTTCATGACCTTTGTGGCTGATTTTCAAGTACGCTCACAGACTGGTGAAAAGTTTAGTACAGTTCATAAGCATTTGGCTGGGTGCGATGAAAACACAGGGAAAGGTTTGATATAGAAAAGTCCGTATTACTTCATACAAGTTGGAGAAATAGTCACCAGTTTTGCAGACACAGAAACAGGAGCCAGCACCAGGTAATCCAAGTAGCAATCACTTCCAATACAATTCAGGATCTTCTTCTCTGTTACCGTAAGTCCATGCAAAGTGGGTCTTTCAAAGACAGGGTTAGAGTCCACAATGTTCGTTCTCAGTAGGAAAGCTGGAGTACAAGGTCCAAGGCTTACAGGGTTCAAGTCACAGGTTAGAGGCTAGATTTCTGAAGCATGATTGTCAGCTGTGGCGCTTAAACAAGGAGAGAACGGGCGGGGAACATGAAGCTGGAAATCCATTTTGACGAGGGCAAGATAGCGCAGCAAGAAGAAAGGAAAAAAGGTGACGAACAAACTGAGTTTCAGGGGAAAATTACATAGAACCTTCTTACCCCCCCTAAGGCAAACCTCCGGATACTCGCCAGGCTTGTGTGGGTACCTCTGATGAAAGACGGAGAAGGAGGAGCATTAACGTTAATTTACCGGTTCCCATGATTGTCCCCCTGGGTAGCCCTGCCATTTAATGATATTGTAACTGATTTTATACAAACGGAATTAAAACCTTTCCACCACAAATTCTTCCTGACCATCGATAGCACTGGGCGGGCAAGGAGAGGAACGTCCAGGAAACGTATTGGGTGTCGCCCTTTAGAGGGATACTGAAAGACAGGGTGGATTTCATGTTCGGGGGCATTGAAGACGAAAGCAAACGCACTTACAATTTTATGTTTTTATAGGTCCAATTTTTATGTCCCAACTTAGACATGGAATCCTTAACTTAAGATTTTGGTTGACAGCCGACAAAGTCTCCTACCCTTGAAAGCGGTGCGGTTTACGAAATTTATCTGCTCTTTCTTGTACCTTTCTTGGCCGATTCCAGATTTTCCTTAGAAGATCCATATTTCTGAAAAAGAGTGTTCTTTCAGCCATGTGGTAAAGGGTTCTATGGGAATCGTGGTAGAATGTTGGATGATAACCAGTTAGGAAAAAAGGGAGGACTTTTAGTGGAGGCACTCTAGAGTTGTTATATGAAAAACCAGCTAATGGAAGAGTCCACCCAATCATCCTTAGGTGGCAGATAAAGCACGGGAACTCTCCCGGGTTTGATTTTGTTCGGTCTGTCATTAGTTGGGGATGAAAAGCAAAGAAAGGTTTACTTTAATGTCCAATGGCACAGAAATTTTGCCAAAACCTGAATGAATTGCCCCCCTCGATCCGAAAAAACCTCATCCGGTATCCATGTAAGGAAAACATCTTTAAAATCATCAAACGATGTCTTTTTTTGCGTGGGTAAGCCGACCAAGGGTAAAATGAGTCCTTTGTTAGACGGCAACCACACTAGAATGGTGTTCTTCCCCTGAGGGTTGGTAAACCCAAATGAAGTCCATAGAAATGGATCCCACGGGCGGGACGGGGGGGAAGAGCTGTAACAGACCAGTTGGTGGAGGAAGCGAGGTGTTTTGCATTTGCACAGATCAATGAATGAATAATTCAAAAATCCTTCCTGCAAGTGGGCCCAAAGAAACGAGAAAGAATCTGTGTCTTTAAAAATCCTCTATGCCCAGCTTTCTTGGAATCGTGAATGGTTGCAAATATTTTATTGACTGTTTCAGGAATATACGCGTTGTCCCTGAATCCACACACCATTCTTAAAGACAAGACTTCGTCCCTTGGGGGTTGGCAAAAAGGAATCCGATGGTAGCTTCCTTGATGTCTTAAGTAGGTCTTGATTATGAATTATCCTGGAATCTAGAGTAGAAGAATAGTCTTAGGAGGATAATTGGAGTTTCCTGCTGAGTAAATCCCCCTGAGAGTGCATCAGCCTTTCCAGCCGATCCTGGTTATAAAGATGATAAAATTAAATTTGGTTTTGAAAAAGATTCCCGAGCCTGGCGAGGATCAGGACTTAGCCGACCTATAAACTCAAGGTTACGTGGTCTGTCGGACGACTATTTGCTGTGCAGCTCCCTGAAGAAGGTGTTCCATTCTTTGAAGGCGGCAATAAAGGCCAACAACTCTCTTTGCCCACATCGAGTTCCTCTTGCGAAGACAAACTGCTGGAAAAGAAGGCACAGGGATCAAGACTTCTTCTACCTTTCTCGAGAGAGTATAGTCCAACGGCACAGTTAAGCATCCCCTTATTTGAAGGCAAGCTCGGGGTTGGGGATGTATGGTGGTGCAGGGAAATTTATCTTTTAGACGGGGGAAAAGCTTCCTGGGCTTGGGGAGTCCGGAAAACCTAGAATCTTTGGGTAATTGAGTGATAGGGACACTAAAGAGAAATTTCTAAATGAAACGTCATAGAAGTTGGGCAAACCGATGAAGCGTGTACCTCTTCCATTTCTTTGGCTTGCCAATCCTTGATGGTTGGGTTTTGCTTCCCCATATAATTCCTTGTTTTGAAGTTAATACCCCAGAAATTGAATTTTGGTCCTAGGAATTACACTTTTCGTTTGATGTAAAGAAAATTTTGTCTTGACGTTCCAAACCTTCTCAATGTCCATGTGTTCCTCTGTGGGTTAGAAAAATTAGAATATCATCCAAATAAATTACACGAAGTATCTGGAGATCCCTGAAGTGTCTTTCACCAAGTGTTGGAAAGTGGCTGGGGGATCAGACCCAAAGGGCTAACTAGATATTCAAAGGTCCATTGCGTGACCTGAAGCAGTCTTCCATTCATCCCGGTCTAATACGGACTAATTAAGGCCCCCGAAGATTTGTTTGAAAAATTTTGGATGTCGCACTTCCAATACTCAGGATTAAAGGCAAGGATAACGGTTTCTAATAGAACCTTATTGAGTTCCCTATAGTCTACGCATGGTTCAGGATCCATCTTTCTTCTTTACAAAGAAATGGGTGCACTGCAGGGATGGGGGTATGAAAGCCCTTGGCAGTTTTATATAGTAATCCTTTAAAAGCCTTTTAGTCGGGCCCCGCCGGGGTAGATTTACCAAAAGGTACTCGCTCCAGGCAATAATTCAATTGGACAATATATGGACGGTGAGGAGGAAGTGGTCAGCGTTCTTTTGTCACTAAACCACATAGTCCTGGTATCATGGTAGTTAGGGACTGAATGATTCCTTTGGAACAAGCAAGCTGAAACTTTTGGGACCACGTTTCCGGAAAGTGTAATTTTGGTTCCAGTTAATGGTAGGATTCTTAGCCTGCTCCATGAGCCCTAGAAAATTTGGAAAGTGGGGAGAAGGAAAGCATAAAGGACAGTTTCTTTGTAACTTTACCCATAAGAACCCTCAAAGGCTTGTTTCCTGATCCATGGTCCAGAGTCACAGGGAGCCATCCACAGTTTCCATAAATACTGGGTACCCCTTCTTCACAACGTTTCCCTGTTTAGAGCAAAGGGACATCCATAAATTTCCACTTGCCCCTGGTCGATATGCAAGAGAACCAAGTGGTCAACCCAGGTTTGAGGAAAGAAACAATGAGATTGTTTTTCTTACAACTCAGCTGGGACACCACTGAGGAAAACATTGAAAAATGGCACTTTACACAGTCAACGTCCCAGAGGTAACGGGTTTAAGTCGAGAAATCAAGTCGTTGTGAAATTCTCTCTGGAGCCTGAGGCTCGGCCTCAGATCCCTCTGAAAACCCTCACAATGAAGATGCTGCGTAGTTTAGAGAAGGCTGGGGCAGTTTATTATAAGGTCCCTGGACTTCCACAATAGAAACTGATTCTCCTTAAAACGATTTCCCTTGCGTGCTCACTAACCCATCGTTGTAAAGAATCTACCTCAGGGTTCAGGTTCAGATTCCCGTTATCCTACTCAAAGGTTCCTTAGCGGAGAGGAATGGAAAAGGTTTTGTACGATTGCTTTCGAACCATCCCTTGCCTGCGTTTCGTCAGCGGATCAATGGAGCAAAGTTAATAAATCAACAACGCGTGGGAGGGTCGGCCAGCAAGTTCATCCTTAACAGTGGAGATAACCCTTGAAAAATAGATTTTTTGGCGGAATGTCCCAGGTGGTATCGGGCCATCTCCTGAAATCCAAGGCATATTCAGCTACCGAGTGTTACCTTGGCGCAAAAGCTAACAGGCGTTCGCTGTTGCACCTGTTTGGGGTCATAAACACCTGCCCATGGCTGAAATAAAATCTCAGTTATTCAAACAATCATCCTCGTCTCAATCAGGGTTTGCCCACATTAAAGCCTTGTTGGTAAGCAACATAATTATGAAGCATTGAAGTTCAGTGGGAAATTGTGAAGCAGTGCAGAAAAAAAAGATTGCCTTGATTAATTAAACCCCTGAATTTCCGTTCCCGCCCAAAACGAAAAGGGGGCAATTGGGAACCCACACTCGGGTCGGCGGACCGGACCGCCCTCTGAACCTCATCCTGGTCGCAAATCCTGGGTAGTCTTCCAACCACTTCAAATTGTGATTTTGGGCCCCTGTAATTTTAAAAACGGGTCTTTATTTCTGAAATTGCAAGGATTTATCTCCCCGCAAATTTTTATGCGGGCCCCATTTTCCGATTTTTAAGACGGATTACTGGAAAAGAGGAGAGAAAAAAAACTTGTGTTCCCCTGGGCAAACACTGGAAGGTTGTGAGAAGTCACAACCAGTACCAAAGTACAACCCGGGTCGTTATATCCACAGTAAGCAGACACAGCCTTCCAACCCGCGACAAACGTTTTGGCTTCAGAAAACTTGTAATGATGTGTACATTTTCAATAGCGTCTTGTGCTTGGGTGCGATGAAAACACAGGGTCACAGGTTTGTATAAAAAGTCCTGATTTCTTATACAAAGTTGGCAGAAATAGTCACACAGTTTGCAGGGGAAAAGAAACGGACCAGAGGCAGGAACCAAGTAGCAATCACTCTCCAATACAGATTCGGATCTTCTTCTCTTTCCGTAAGTCCATGCAAAACGTGGGTCTTTCAAGGCAGGGTTAGAGTCCACAAGTCTTCAGAGTTCCTCGTAGGAATACTGGAGTCAAGGTCCAAGGTTACAGGATAAGTCACAGGTTCAGCAGGCTAGATTCTGAAGCCTGATTGCTAGCTGGGGTTAGGAAGCAAAGGAGGAATCAGGGTGGAACATGCAAGTGGAAATCCATTTTGATGAGGGAAAACTGCAGCAAGACAGAAAGTAAAATGGCGACGAACAAATGATTTAGGAATTATTTCTAGAACCTTACAACTGGTATACTGAATCGATTGCAAAGACAGGAAGCGTTGTCAAACTATGGTTCAAAATTACCTCTCCTCCCCTATCGATGTTCTTCTCACAGTTCATTCCCCTTTGACTACAGGGCCTGTAAATGGCCTGGCCTGAATTGGCACAATATGCCTTACGGTCTCGCTTGCCCTGTGGATTCAAAAAAGAGTCTTCAGTGCTGCTGGATCATCCTGACAGAAAGAAGGGGCCCGGCTGTCGACCAAAATGGTGGTGATCTCACCTTCATTTAAATAACCATGCCTGGGTTTAAAAGGATTTTGTACCAGCTTCCTCCTATGACAATAGGTTGCCGCCAAAATGGCTCGCTTTCCCTCCTCTTCCCCGACCTCCAGTTCCTCCTTTGTTGCTGCTGAACTCCAGCCTAACCCCTCAACATATGCCAGTTTTTCCATTCCCTAACGGGCTGTATTCTCCCCCCAGGGCAGGTGTCCACCCGGGGCCCCCGGGGAAGTGCCCTTGCCCTGAGCAGGGGGAGTACATTCGTGGGCACGCATGGACAGGGGGCCCCATGTACCCGGTTGGGGGGGCCCCCTCGCCCTCAGAGACACCCGGGTACTATGGGGGGCCTGTGACAGTGCTGTCGCCCGAGTGGGCCCCCCTGCTTGCTCAGGGCTCCAGCACTTGGATATGACCCCTCCCTGCTCCACCCCTGTGAGTCTTCCCGTTTCTTTACGTGACATCAAGGGCAGGGGCGCAATTTGTACATCTGTAAGCCCCCCGTGAAAAGTCTAAAATGCAGGAATTTTGGAAGATGGCAAAGTGAGGGTCCCGATGAGCATGCCCACAGAAGGTTATTTTATTTTTTAATGTTTTTGAGCAAAAAGGGGAGCATTATACATGCGCATTTAAATGGCCCCATCATCACTGGGCATACCTGGGGGCCCATCTTACGGGATATATAGGGCCCATTTTAAAATGGAGCATTTTTTAGGCCCCTCCAACCCGGGGCATCATCCCGGGGCCATCATACATTGAGATTATAAATGGGGGCCCTCAACACGGAAAAATATATACGGGGCCCCTTTACATGGAGCATTTTAAAAAGGGGCCCATTAAAATTTTGGACAATTAAATATGCCCATCTCACTGGAATCGAAGGGGGCCCCTCATACACGGAGCTTATTTAAAGGGGCCCCAACATGGGCATCATAGGGGCCCCCATAGCTGGAGATTAAAAGGGGCCCATTTTACATGGGGGCATTAAGGATTTAAAAGGGCATCATCCCTGGGGCCCCCAAATACACTAGGGATTTAAATGGGGCCCCCATAACTGGAAAATTATAAAGGGCCATTTATTATGGAACATTAAAAATTTGGCCATAAAACAGGAGCTTCACATGGGGGCCCTCATACACTGGAGCATTTTAAATGGCGCCCTTACTTGGGCATCTTCCCGGGGCCCATTTTATAAATTTGGGGCTCTATGGGGGCCCCATTTTTGGGATTTTTTAGGCCCCTAACAGGGCACTCCTGGGGCCCATATACATGGGCATTTTTAAATTGGGGCCCTAAACCGGTTTCATTTCGGTGCCCCTTTACCCGGAGCATTTTAAAAGGGGGGCCCCCCTTATGGGGAATTATATGACCCTTTATAAGGGCATATCTGGGCCCATCAAAAATTCAGTTTATTGGGGGGCCCCCTCATGCATGGAGCTCATAACAGGGCCCATTATACGGCATCTATGGGGCCCTTTTTTTTTGAAGCATTTATGGCCTCATACATGGAGCTCATCCGGGGACATCATACACGGGATTATAATGGGGCCCTTACATGGGCATCTATACGGGGCCCTTATAATGGAGCATCTATAGGGCCCATTTTTTGGGGATTATAAAGCCCATATACACTGGGGGCGTCAGCCTTTGGGGCCCCTCATATACTAGGACATAGGGGGTTTTATTTTTGGGGCATAATGGGTATGGGGGATCTATGGGACATATGGGGCTTATTTGTATGGGCAATTTTGGGCCTTCGTATGGAGAAATATATGGGGCCCCTTTTAAAGTGTATGGGCTTTATATTTGCTCAACTGTTGGGCAATTGTGGGGCTTTTTTCTCTATGGGGGCCATCCT